>PVKS010043535.1:0-14830 GCA_004027875.1 Aplodontia rufa | reverse complement strand
AATCTGAAACTTAACAATGCCTCAAAATTAGAAGTCTTTATGATCTTTAGGACAATCCTGTTCATTTCACAAAGAATCTCATAAACTGCAAAGGTCTTAGCCACACATCTCAAAGTGTTATAAATAAGCAATACAAACAAAATAGTGCATATTTCATTCAACTAAACAGTTCCTAACTAATAAAGATATACTAAAGATACTTAAAACAGTCATTTAAAATTTATATTGTAAAATTTTATATCAGAAATTATTAAATACTTGGGATTCATTTACCTATTCTTCTGCCCTGTTAGTTGATCTTAAATAAATCAATCCAGCAACTAAAAACAAATACTTAAAGACCTTCAACTACATGCTAAAGGACTGGGGGGGAGAAAATCACATGACAGTAGAAAGAATGAACATTTTGAGGTGTTAGTACCTTTTATATTTGAGACATTCAATCACTTAAAACTGCAAACTACGTATAAAGACAATTCCTTTTGTCAATCCCTTAATTCTCAAGTTCACTATTTCATGACCACCTAAAAGTAAGTGCCTCTGCTAGGAAGATAACCATGCTGTTTCCAGTATTTTTACCCTGGTACTCAATGCCCTAAATCTAAAGACCCAATAGCCAACTATACATCTCTTAATCATCACCCCTTCCTTCTCTACTTTGGAACTTTCCAGAGCTTGCCCAAGTATCTATTTCCTCTACTAAGCTAGAGTTCATTGTTCTGGCTTGGTGTTTTACAGGGCAATACATAAGACCAAATTTTAAATGATTTTTAAAACTTTATTCACACTACTTCCCTGATCCTTTGTTACTACTCTACTTAAAACCCAGTAGTGGCCAGGTGCAATGGCACAAGCCTGTAATTCCAGCAACTCAGGAGGCTGAGACAGGAGGATCACAAGTTCAAAGCCAGCCTCAGCAACTTAGTGAGGACCTAAGCAACTTAGTGAGACTCTGTCTCAATATAAGCAAAGGGAGGGCTGGGGATGTGGCTCAGTGGTTAAGCGCCCCTGGGTTAAATCCCTGGTACAAAAAGAAAGAAAGAAAAACGAAAACCAAGTAGTGGTTTCCATTTCTAAAAGCAATGTTTTTCAATTTGCCAGTTGTTAAATCAATTTTGTGGATCCCTGCCATTTGTTCTTAAAAATGAAATTGAATGGAATTGAACAGAAGTCACCAGAGTGAATCACAAAGGAAGGATATTATATTTTGCCACATAATCAATTATGTATGAACATACTATGTCACAATGTAAAAGCTGTTACCACCAGGTCATATTTTAAAGAAGCTTGAAATACACCACCCTATAGTCTTCATTTGGTCTACAAGGCTAACTTGGTCCCTGTATAAAGCTCCAAACTTATCTCTTGCTATGCCCAAAGGAGGCCAAGCAAAGGAAGCTAGGTCCATGCCAAGCTTTTTCGAAATTTCTCTTCTTAGTGCTATCACACTGTTCTACATTGAACATCCTTTCATTTGTCAACAAGGCCTACCTGTTACTAACCTTTCAGCGTTTAATATCACCTACTCCATGAAGCATTTTACTAGTCTGTTCAGCAGTACTGAACTCAGTAATCATGGTGAGAGTTGGTAAAAAGAACAAATAAAGAATTAGGGACTTGTGTAGAACTTGTTTTTAGGATTGATGGGATAATTGCCTTTGCAACAAAGCCTATTCATCCTGTGAGGTGGATGAAAATTTTCACCTTTTTACTACAACCCCTAGAAATCAGCACCCCTAGCAACCTCAGGCAGAAAGTGTCAGCTTCCAGTCTTAACAGTGGAGACTCAGTTCGGGTTGCAAAATAGCAGCACCTACTTCCATATTTCAGGTAGTTATGTGGGGATATGGGTGGAGGAGAGGCTCAAGGCTGGAAAAGGCAGGTGAGATATAAAGGAAAAAAAATAAATTCCATTAGCAAGGAGAACCCTATTTAAAACAATTAGCTCTCATGATGGAGAGTGGGGATGATACTAGGTTGCCAGTCAATATAAGCTAAATAAAGATAAAAGGTAGCATGAAATAACTGGTTGAAGTTATTTGATTTATACTCCAACAGTTCTGAAATAGCTACTGACTTACTGCTTTCCTTATGAGATACTACTTGGGGCGATGGAGAGGGAGTGTCAAACCTAACAAGGGCTCCTCACTGAGACTTCGAAGCTTTTCATGGACTTCATCTTACATATATAAATGCCTTTACTTCGAGGGAGTCTGATGCATGTATTTTATAAACCCATACTTTGGCTGCCCTCACTTCAAATAGAGTTTACACAACATCCAAGATACTCTGACAGACTCTGCCAACTGTCAGATTCAACTGTTCTTTGCCTTTTCCACATAGTTCACAATTTTTTTCTGCCTAAATTAATAACTCATTAAAAATAATTCCTATGCTTAGGCTCTACCCTAGATTTCCAATTATATACACAATTAAGGCAAAGATAAATCCTATTTTAACCTAACATTAATCACAAATGTATTTGTAATATGTCACACTCTTCATCCGCATTAAATTTTAGGTACTTGTCAGAGTACGGTAATTTAGACTGCCCGGGTAAAACTTTCAAGGCCATTTAAAGCTGTTTCCTTTTGTTTTAAATAGGTCCAGGTGACTATGCTAATTCCGCAAACATCTGTTAGGTATATAAATCTACAAAGTGTGGAAACTTCTGCAAACGCCTTTGCTGTATGGTGTTCTCTTCCATTTCCACCTACCTTACCCTCCTTCAACAACTCAGATATAACAATTTACTCTTAAATGAGAAAGGGTCATGTTACCAAATTCAGACTTGGGAAAAATAATATCACAAATGTTCATTCCTTTTACTCTTTAAGTTCACCTTCAAAATTTTATTAACAAAAGGTCAAATAAACTTATTTATAAACAACTTTAATTGTGCTAGTATCTAAATGTATGTTATCCATGGAGCCTTACTTTCATATTTTAAAAACTAGTTCCCTTAGTGTTAAGTTCATCCCTTGCTTTCCCTAGTAAAACCATGGACAGTCTTATCATTTAAAGGTTGCGGGGAAACTGCTTTTCTTCCATGATGCTACTACCTCTCTACAGTCTGGAGAGTGCAGCCTTCTATATGAAAAACTGCTACTTGTTTTTGTGCGTGTGTGCACAAGCGCACTCACACTCCACCACGTTTTAAACGGTGGAGCTGCAGAAGCTCAAGGGAAGCCATATTTCAAAGGCTTTGAATATTAGTATTTTGTAGTATTTTCTCTCAATTAAAATTGGTTCAATCATCCAAAACACTTTTCAAATGCCATTATTTCTTGATTTAAGTGCTTAAAACAGATTAGAGAAAAACATTTCCTCCATCTGAAACATACACTTCAAGAAATCAACTAATTATCATTAAAATGGGAGGAGAAAAATAATTCATTTTTACAGGTAGGAAAAATCTTTAAGTCACTTAACTCCTTCATTTTACAGATAAGAAAACAGTTCATACTGGTTAGGTAATTTGCCTCAGGTCAATAAGCTACTAAGAACAGCACTAAAAGCAGAATAAGGTATTTTAGTTAATCTTAGTAGTACCCCAAATCATGCAAGATATACATAAGTATATTATATATACACATATTCTCATCATTTGTCTTAAAAATTATCACATCATTAATTCCTGAGGAAGAACTCCTACAACATATGTTCTAAAATTTTAAGTAGTTTTAATAAATTTCAGATTATAATTCCCATTAAAAGGTATCAAAGAATTCTAAAAAGAGTGTATACACCCGTAGACCCCCAAAAGGAATCTGAGTCCATCATTTCAAACCTTGTCCCTTGTTCAATCACAAAAATAAAAATTCTGGAAGTTCCTCTTTAACAAAAAAGCACTGGCAATCTCAAAAGAAAGGAGTAGATCATTACTCCAATAATATGGTTTCCAACTTAAATTAGGAAGAGTAACTATCATTTTAAGCTATAGTGTGTTTGATACAAGTTTGGAAAGTGCACTTTTGTCTGGCAAAGACAAGTGTAGACCTGATATTGTTTACACAAACTGAAGGTCTCCACTTAAAAGCAAAAAAGTACCTTTAATCAAAACCTTTTCCTGATCTAGCTCTGATCTTACCCAGTGCACTTGCACTGTGGAGACATCAGTGAGACTTTCAGATTTTTGTTTCAATGCCCCAATAAATCAGCTCTATACATTTCAGCTTTGGAGATTCAAGGGCAAAACAGAGGGCACTGTGAGGGCAACAATTTACACTGGATCACTTTCAAGGACTGTAGTCTAACCACTCCTTACAATCGTTCCTTTGTGTAACTCATTATTTCCAAAGTACTGAGAGAACGTAGTGCATCTCCTTGAAAGATACCGTCAACAAAACCTAAGATGACATAATTTTGGTATCAAACTGATGAAGTGGTCTGATCAATGAAGTGGATATTTAGTAGAATACGTTGTCTCTGTAAATATTACTAACAAAATTATAATTGTTACAAGCAATATATACACGTTCCTTAATTTTGACCTCTGGTGTCAGGCTTTAAAAATACAAAAATAACTTGTTAAAAAGGTTAGCACACCTCTATTTTAAAGTAGGACCAGATTAGCAAAGGAAAACAACAAAACAGGCACCACCACCGTTCAATAACACATATACATAAACAGATTCCAAACTGTGATAGCACGAAAATCCTTACCCCATTTTGCCCAATGAAAACTTGTTCTGAAGTTTCTGCTCTTATGCTACGGAATAACTTCCAAAGGAATTTCTCCGTCTGCTATTTCGCAGTTGCTTTCCACCCCAGAGATCCTTTTCCGGAGGTATTTCAGCGAAGCCGATAATTCAGATAGTTCCCTTAGGTAAAATGATTTCTCTCTTGTCAATACCAAAACGTTCAAACCGAGGTGGCTTTTGCTTATTAGAGTTAAAATGCTGCGAGGAGGAGACAACGGTCAACTCTATTCCACAAAATGAGTGTACAAGTAGGAAAACGCAGAAACCAGCTTCACCGAGTCCTATAAAAAACGAGTTCACTGGTCATTTCGCTCCCGTCCTCCACCACACTCAGGGAGAGCCTGGTCACTCGGCCTTTTCGGTGCTAAGGCTGTGGGTTCAAATTTCTCCAGCACACCAGGTCCCTGGAGGTGAAGCGTGCAACCCAACGCGACGTGCACTTCTGTAAAAATCCTAAAACCAGTAACGCCAATGCTTCCCTGCGCTCACGTTAGAAAAAAACTATATAGAAAAATCGCCTCGAAGTGCAAACCCGGCGGCTCGCGACGTGCACGGCACTCCACATTGGAATCTGTTTTTTTAATTTTCCCCTCTTAAGACTCGGAGCAGAGAGGAGGTGGGGAGGAGGAAGAGAAGGCTGGGCAGGATCGATTCATTCTCCCGAGGAGAATAAACGGAGCCATTTCCAGGCAGGCAGCAGGCTGGGGGCGCAGCGCACGCCGGGGAGCAGGGGGAGGGGGCCCGATCCCACCTCCCTCAGCCCCTTCCCGCCCCCCGCCGCCGAGCACAATGGAGCTCGGCTGGCACTCGGCTCTTCATTCGCGGCTGCCCGCTCTTCCCTCTTCTCTTCGGAGTACAGCAGGTCTGAAGCTCCCGTCGGTGGGGAATGAATGAATCAGAGAGCCCCACGCTTCCCCCAGCACCCTGCCCCCTGCTCCGGGGCGGCCGAGTGGCAGCGCTGGAGGGGGCCGAAGAGTCGACCGGTACCCGCCCGAACAGAGGCGGGAGGCAAACGCCGCGTCCGAGGCAGGGGAGCGGGGCTCGAAGCTGTGGAAGAGCCGCCGCTCCAGCGCCCCCTCCTCTTCTCGTCTCTCACGCTCCGCGCCGCCGCCACGCGCCGCCTCACATTCCCCGGGCCCTGCCGCTGCCTTCTCACACTTGCAGCGCTGCCCGCCTCCACCGGGCTCCAGCTCCCGCTGGGCTGAGCAGCACCAGCGCCAGCGGCCTGAAGCCAGCTGCTGCCTCCGCCTCCACCGACCCGCGTGCAGAGCGGACGGTGCCGCTTCCCCGGTCAGCGCCGCCGGCGTGAAGCAAGCGCGGCGGCACAGCTTGCTGCGGGGGGCGGAGGACGGAGGGGGCGGGGAGAACGAGGGGCGAGCGCGGTCCCTCCCCCTGCTCGCGGGAGGGGGCGGAGCGGCGGCCGCCGTGGAGCCGCGGCCGAGGGCTGGGGCGCAGACTCGTCCCGAGGGCGGGCGGTCCCTGTGGGGTGCGGGACGCAGCGGAACCGCGAGGCAGCGGGCAGGCTGGTGGTCGGCGGCTGAGCGAGCCCTCGTGGGGCACTTAACCCGCTGTCAGGTCCGTCAGTCCGTCCTTCCTTCCTTCCCCCCCTCCCCTAGGGGCCGGCGGCGCGCGGGACGTGCGCTCTGCTCCTCCGCTGTTTCCTGGCCCGGCTCCCTGCCGCCACAGCCTCCTCCGCGCCCCACACCAGGTGCTCGCGCTGAGTCTCCATCCTCCCTGCAGGAGGACCTTTAAATAGCAACGTCAGCGCGCTCTTCTCCGCACACACGTCACCCGCCGCTCACGTCACCGGGGTGCGGGGGATGATGTCACGCGGCCGGAAGTACTGCTAAATTAGGGAAGGAGCAGGGGGAGGAGGACTGGGCGAGCTCTTCTGTGCCCACCTGCTCTCGCTTCTCTTTAAAGGCCAAAGCACCGGAGACAGCCCAGAAGAGCTCGAAGAAGGAATCGGCGGGAGGAGATTTCCTTGCAGCAAATGTGCCAAACGCGAGTAAATCATTCATAGCAACGGTGCCCAAGTGTCAAGCGGGTAATATCCTATCTCCCACTCCCACCTCTGTTGCTGCAGCATTCCGGGCCTTCTCCTGTCCCAACCAGCTGGGGAATGTAGCAGGGAGAGCCTGATCGCTAGTGGTAGATGCACTGCCAAGAGGTGTTGGGGAAAATCACCTTACTTTTCCAAAGAGGTTTTAAGTATCATTCTGAACGTAGTCGACTTTTGAACTTTTCCCCACTCTTAGTGGTTACCTACATTATGGACAAATAGAATAGAACCACGAACAAACGTCCTAATGTTATAAAGGAGAGTAATTAGAGGAGAGGAAAGCCATCAAATTAACTAAATGTTTTCATTTGCGGAATGGCAATGATTTGACATGGAATAATGAATCAAATTCATTCAATTGAAACTTAGTTCACTCAGATAATTATCATCATAAACACTGCAAATGCCAGTGAGCTGCCATTTATCAAGAATGTGGGGGCTGGAGCGGTGGTTCAGCGGTTTACGCGCTTGCTTGGCAAGCACAAGGACCCGGGTTCAAACTCCAGCACTACGTACACGACTAAGTGTTGGAGCAACTAAGGCCATGTGAAAAACTTAATAAAGTTGTTCCTCTCTTTAAAAAAATGTGAATTCCATACCAAATCCTTTTTTATTAACACATTTAGATCGTTTTTGTCTTTGTAGTTTTGGCCGTGAAGTAGATAAGTGCAATAACTCGTAAGGATGTTGCTCGTCATTTCCTTTATGGCAAGAATGAGTAGCCATTTATGTTTACAGCTATATGTGTGTCTGTCTACAAAAATCACATAAATGCTTTTCAAATTTGTAAATTACTATAAAATTTTTAAGTAGCCTCATTGTTTTAAGACAGCTTATTATTAGATTCAAGTGACCATTGATTTTATTTTATTAAACTTGATACTCATGACCCAGAAGTAGAATTTACTACATTCTACCAAACTCCATTACTGTTTCAGAGTTAGTCTATAAATTCAGTGGCCATATTTTACAAACCCAAATCCCAGACACAGGATTTGACATTAAACAAAATATTCAAAATCTGAAATGACCTGGAAATTCCAGGACACAGGATTACCAAACTATGAATTCATTGCCAGGGGAGTTACAAATTAATATCAATGCAATACAAAAAATAAAAGAAGCCAAAACTCTATAATGTATACTGTGTGATTTCTTAAAAGATTGTTTTAAGAGAGAGGGACAGTGAGAGAAAGAATCAATTTTATTTAGTTTTTCATGTGGCTTTCATTGCTCAGCAATGAAAGCTCAGCAAGCCACCGCTCCAGCCCCTTAAAAGATGTTTTTAATGTTAAGTAACTCACACGATACCTAATTAAGGAACTTTGGTTCTCAGCTTTCTGCATTTACATTTTCTTGCTCAAGTTAGGTGCCCAAGATTAAAGGACACCAGCAAAAAAGGACCAATGTACCACTGATTCAGTCTTTCTGGTTATCTTCACATTGTAAAATCATGATCTTCCTTAAAGTTCAAATTACCTAAATGATCATAATGAAAGATCAATGAAATCAAATTGCTGTGCCAGTTTGTCTGATATATGTTATCCTGCTAATAAAAACTTACACTAACTTACAGTTCAGACCAATGGAGCTTCTTATGTATAAAACAATAGAATTGTCATTCTTCAAATAATGTTATTCTTTGACCCCTGAAAATTAAATGCAAATTGTTTTGTTATTCTACAAAAGTTTCTCTGCAAACTTTCCCCTCTGAACTGAATAATTATTTCCAGCTCTTTCCTTCCATATCAGTTATTGCTCTCGCTTTACCATTTTCAGACACTTCACACTACTCTTTCATCACAACTTCCTCTCAATAGTCTTTTTTCTTAACTAGAGAGGAATAGGAAAGAGTAAGAATCAACTTTATGTTTTCATCTGGGTCTTATTTTTTCTTGTTGTGTATGTAGTGGTGGGGTTTGAACCCCAGCCCTGCATGCTTGCCAGGCAAGTGCTCCAACCACTGAGCCACTGGCTCTAGCCCCTCTCACAGTCTTTTTCCCCCTGATCTTTACCCAGCTGTCAAAAGTTAAGTCAGCTGCCTTCAAGGCTTTAGAATGGGGACCCTTCATTAGTTTCTACTTTTCACATGGTTCCTTCTCAGCTGTCTTTTTTTTTTTAAAGAGGGAGGGACAGTGAGAGAGAGAAAGAGAGAAACAATTTTATTTAGTTTTTCACATGGCCTTAGTTGCTCCAACACTTAGTTGTGTATGTGGTGCTGGGGTTTGAACCCAGGTCCTCGTGCTTGCCAGGCAAGCGCCGAAACTGCTGAGCTACCGCTCCGGCCTCTCTCAGCTGTCTTTTGTCAACAAAGTTGAGAGCAGCTTTTTCCTACACAAATCTTAGGGGGTACTGTAACATAATTACCCAAAGTTTATATGATTAATTCAGCCTCCTCTCTTAATCTAGAAAATTCTACATGTAATTGGTCAATTTTTCTTTCTTGTTTGTGTGGGATTACTATGTCCCACATAGACATATTAGGGAGTACATAGATATCCATATACCCTAAGAAGTAAAACTTAGAAACATCTTATATAATATGGGATATCTTCTCAGAAAATAAATAAATAAATGCATTTTCTTTCCCCTTGAAACAATTCCAATACAATTTTGAGAGGAGTCAGAGAAACATTTTATGGTTTTTATCTATAAGTATCTTTTCTTCCAAAATGAGCTGATGTAACTCAAGTTCTAGTCATGAATTTCCAACCTTAATTTCTTTGTATTGTTTTTAAAGTAGTGAGCTTCCTAGAAAGTAGTACATTTCTTCCTCTTTACCGGAAGAGGAAGAAATACTTTAGTAGCATTTCAAATTTTTAACAGTTCCTGTTTCCCACTACAATCTGAAAATTTGTGGGGCGGTTTATGAATACCCTCTGATTTTAGAATCTGTGGGCGAAGGCATCTGTTTTAGTTACCAAGTTTACTTCCATGCCCTTAATAGGAGATGGCAATCTTCAATGGGGTGTTCATAGATTTGGTCATGAGATATGTCTTTTTCAATGAAAAGGCATTCATAAAATAGGAAAAAAATGCAGGAAAGAGTTAAAGCCAGATTTTATTTTTTAGTTGCCTAACATTAGATAATAGCATCTCCCTTTCAAGCTCCCTCTTTTTAATTACCAAATAGCACTAGTATAAAATCTTAGAAATTAGTAGGTAGAAAGAGCTCTCTACATACAATAGAAGTCTCAAGATTCCTAGTCTATGAAACATAAGAAGAAACTAAATAACCAGCAAAGACTAAAGGTAACGATAAAAATGAAAATATTATAGGGAAACAATTTATCCATGGACTCTCCAAAATTATTTTACATTTAGCAGACCCAGGGCACCATTAAATTGTGTTTCTCCTATATAAAATCATATTTTATTACTAATAATGTTCTTAATAGAAACAGGTAAGTTAAACAGTCTCTTTAAGAGAATCTATGCCAATTAAAAAAGAAACAGACTCAGTGATGGGAGTATAAGAGTTTTGCAGCTCCAGGTTAATGGTTGAGGACAATTTTTACTCTTCCAAGAGTGTCTTCACTCTATCAGTGTTTTAGTAGTGGTGGAAGAAAGAAAATTGGAGAATTATCCATAGAAAACTATGCTCTAGAGCATGGGAAACTCAAAACTCTCTCTCTCCAACTCTTATATTTACTGTAAGTTAAAGAGATACAAATGTAATCCTAGGCTTGTGAAAGAAAATACTAAGAAGTTTTCGGCTAAGCACTGTTGGGGCCTGAATAGAATAAAATTAGAGGAAATTATGGTGCAACTCCATATGTAATTTTTTAATATTCAGGGGAAAAAAGTTCTTTGAAAAATTATCTGACTTAACCATAGGTTGTTTATGTTGGTTGGTTGATTATTTTAAGGAACAGTTATAGAGAACAGGCTGGAAAAATATGCAGATCTGCAGAGAATTACAGTAAAGAATGTGGAGTTTAGCTTGTGCTATACCTGTGCAGTTACTCAGAATGGAATGCTGTGGAAGCTGATTGCCATGGTTACCAATAATCTTTTTCCTGAATGGGAGAACAGAACAACCATGAGGAAGATATTTTAAATGAGCTACCTCATTTTGTGACTCTTTTGGTGCCAGCCAGGAGAAAAACAATACCCAAGGTATTCAGGATGGCCATGCTTTTGAAAGGAAATTGCCTTCTTTTCTAAGAGATGAATCTGAGGCAGAAACTATTTTAGAGACATGGGGCGTTAGAGTAACAACTACAAACTCCCTGAAGCAGATCATAATTAGTAAAGACTCTGACATGGTTAAAACAGGCAGAAATAATACCTAGATCCTGTGTTAAAGGTTCTCCCATGCATAAGAGGTCAGAAGGAGTGAGAAAGAGTCAACATTTGAGAGTTTCTGGCAGAATATTTCATGTGTTCTTTGTGAGCCTTTAATTTTATTTCTTTTAATCTGATTGTAAATAGTAATTCTCAATATTAAAGTAAAAATGGTAAATATATCTGTATTAGGATGTTTTAGAGAAATAGTACCAATAGGATGGAGATTATATATATATATAAAAAAGAGATTTATTATAGAGCTTGGCTCACATGATTATGGAGACCAAAAAGTTTCACATCTGCCATCTGAGATCAAGGGATACTGGCACTGGTGGTATAATTCAGTTTCAGTCTAAAAGTTCTGAGAACCAGGGGAGCCAATGGTGTCACTCTTAGTTTGTCCAAAGACCTGAGAACCTGGCATTCCGGTGTCCAGTGGCAGGACACCGGATACTTGTCCCAGATCCAGAAAAGAAAAAGTATTCTCCTTTCCCCTACCTTTTTGTTCTACCCAGGCCCTCCACAAATTAGATGCCCACATTGGTGAGGGTAGGTCTTCCTTATTCAGTCCAGTAATTAAGTCTCTTCTAGAAATACCCTCACAGACACAGCCAGCTATCAGGGTCTCTCTTAACCCAGCCAAGTTATGTTTAAAATTAACCACCAAAGTATCCATGATTTTAATAATTATGTTTTTAATCATATTTTTATAATATCGATGATAAAAGTATGATTTACCTATATTCATTGAGTCATCTGCTAATATCTTTTACACTTAGAATAAAATCCAAACTCTATTGCCTTAAGAGGAACAACTGAATGATCTGGCCTGCTTTCCTCTCTTACCTTGGTTCCATTTTTTAGTGTGTGAATTGGTGTGTTCTCAAATGCAAGTAACAGAAACTACAGCTAATGGTGACTTCAACTATAAGACTGTTTTCTATTTGCTTCACAAGAAGTCTGAAGCTAGGTAGGTCCTGTATTTGGTTTGGAAGATCCAAGGTATCATTGAGATTCTTTCTGTCCTTTCACTGGGCTATCTTCATGTGTAGTTTTTTAAACCGACTTAAGTCTCATGGATCTGAGAAGAATTATTATATTTTCAGGCATCACATTCAGATGAAGAGCTTCCAAAGCAAAGCAAGGGAGGGAAGGAGGATGAGAGGAAGAAGAACCCCCTCTCCTTTTCTTTTTTTCCAGTACTGGAAGTATAACCCAGAGGTTCCCTACCACTGAGTTGCATTCCCTAGCCCTTTTTTTTATTTTGATATAGGGTCTCATTAAGTTGCCCAGGCTGGTCTCAAACTTGTGATCCTCCTGCCCCTGCCTCCCACGTAGATGGGGCTACAGACCTGTGCTACTACCCTCTTGGCTGCTTCTTGCCCATTTGCCCAGGTTGGTCTCGTTCAGCTGGGCCCAGTGATTCTGCTGCCTCAAACTCCTGGATAGTTGGGATTATGGAAAGAATCTTCTCCTTTGTGCTGGGTTCCTACCAGGGAGAAAATCTTTTAACCCCCACCACCTGCTGCAAAGAAAAACATTCTTTCCCATGTCTCTTTGGTGAAATCTAGGTTATGTGCCTATCCCTAAATCAATCAGTGACAGGAATAAAATTGTCACAATTGGCTTAAGCAAATAAATGGTGGCTCATCCCCTGCATTGGCATATTTTGTAGCAAGGAGGAAGGGTCATTGCTATCAGGTAAGCAAACCACATATTTACCACACAGCCTGAAGCCACTCTGGTATTCCTGTTGTTCTTCAAATGTGGCAAGCTTGCTGTAAACAGAGGCTTTGTCCTTTTTGTTCCTTCTGCCTGAAACATGTATGTCCAAGATCTTTCATAAGCTGTGTTCCTCATCATTCACTTCTGTGTTCAGATTGTATCTCTTTAGAGAGATCTCCTAAACATTCTGTTTTTTAAATTCATTCCCCATAGAGACAGTCAAAAATTGCCAGTGATGACTATATTGAAAGTCTTATTGGGGAAAATTTTCCATTAGCAATAATTGTGACTCATGGAAACCTTATTGGCTACAATACTGCCACTGTGAAGTTTCCAGAACATTCTTTATGAACTATCTGTACATCCACGATCACTAACCCTCCACTTAATTTGCTTTGTTTTCCTCATATATATTCAACACTATCTTAAATAATGCTATGTATTCATTACATATAGAAAAGTTCCATGAAGAGGAACTTTGTCTGTCTTGTTCACTTTCCCATCTACAACAGGAAGACAATGTCTAGCACATAGTGGGTGGCCAATATGTAATTATTAGATGAGTGAATTGCTCAGAGTTTCAGTTATCCTTACTTGATTGAGTCAGGATTCTTAACCTGTTAGCTAGAACAAATGACAGAATCTAACTAGAAAAAAAGGATTTAGAAGAGTAGTAGACATAGCTCACAGAATCATTGGGAGGGCTGGGGAACAAGAACTGGAAGGAAACAGAACACACAAATTAGGTACTTTGAGGAGCAATTCATAAAGATACTTTTTTTTTTTTTTTTGGTACCAGGAATTGAACCCAGAGGCACTTTTACAACTAAGCCACTTCCCCAGCCCCATCCCCTTTTTTATTTTTATTTTTTTTATTTTGAAGCAGGGTCTTATTAAGTAGCTTAGGGCCTCACTAAGTTGCTGAGGCTGCTTTCAAATTGGATCCTCCTGCCTCAGCCTCTTGAGCCACTGGGATTACAGCTGTGTGCCACCACACCCTGCAGTAAGTATACTGCTTTTTACAAAGGTGGAGCAGGGTATAGGAAAACCATATGAGGGAAGGCAATACCTGGCCTACTAGGGCAGAATACCCACTCTGTGTATAAATGCACAGGAGAGAACAGCAGCTTGGAACCTGGAGACAAAAGGCTGTGGGGAGAAGACTGACTGAGGAACAGTACCACACAGAGAGAGTGTAGTAGGGTGGGCCATTAAAATACACATAAATTTTGACAAAGCAAATCTATTTCAAGGAGTCTATCCTAAAGATACATTCAAGTGTTCAAAGAAATGTGCAAAGATTTATTTGTGTTGCTTTTCAAATGAAGAAACAAAACGTGTCTGCCTATCAATACAGGCAAGCTAAATAAATGACACTGGAACTGCACAATAAAATACAATATAGCTGTTAAAAAATGAGGTAGGTCAATAATGCTTTTATGGAAATATACCTAATACAGAAAAAATTCTAGATACACACAATAAACTAATTGTGGTAATCTTTATGGAGTGGGATTGTAGATTTGAGAGGAGGATTTTTTTTTTAACTTTCCCCTAATAACATTTGTACTGTTTTGATTTTTTTTTGAGCTTTATACGTAGAATATTCTTTTTTTTATAATAATAGGCTTTGTAATATTTAACACTGTATTTTCTCTACAGGTCAAATCATATAAAAATTTGGTTCTGAACAGAATAATATTTATATAATCATAATACTATTAAAACTGTTGATTTTTAATTTTCAGAATCAACCTATAAAACATAAAACATATTATTACCAAGAGAACATACATTGACATGTGTTGACAATCTAAAGTAATAGTGTATCTGATGGTGGTTAGGAATTAGTAATACAGGAAAGGGAAATGGAGAGAACGATAGGATGACTGATAGCCTCAGTACTTACAGTGGAGAACTAGAATTTGGTATTTGAAAGATCAAGAAATAGAGCTTGGATAATTTAAAGTTATAAAACTAGGGGCTGGAGTGGTAGCTCCACAGTTAGAGTGGTTGCCTGGCATGTGCAAGGACCAGAGTTCAAACCCTA
>PVKS010043534.1:0-14819 GCA_004027875.1 Aplodontia rufa | reverse complement strand
CTTAAGCTTGAACGTGGTCATGTTTGAAGTCACGCAAGGCCATCATTAGATTTCAGTTCCAGAAGAACTCTGGAATGTGCATAAAAGGAGTCACTAGAATGCTGATTGGAGATTTGAGCCTTATTTGAAACAAAAAAACAAGATAAACTTTGAAAAAGCCTAAATTCTCAATGATAGTGAAATGAATTATGTATAATTTCTATATTCTGCACACTATAGATATGCTAAAATAAATAAACTAATACACAAACACTATTAGTAGTTACAGTGATAAGAAAACTCAGGATAGTAACTGTATTAATCTGTGGAAATGTTGTTTCCTTTTATTATTTAGTTGTCATGATTCCATTTTAATTTCACCCTTGGTACATAAAATTCTGCTTTATTACCAGATTTACAATCTGCATGTATAATTATAAATTGTCACACACTGCTTTAAAAAGATATAATGCTACTTTATGTGTGTTGCAGAATCTTTTAATAACACATGTGTTTCTTCCCTTTATCTTTTTCTTAGGAGAGAATTAATTTTATTTAGTTTTTCATGTAGCTTTCCTTGCTCCAACACTTCATCGTGTATGTGGTGCTGGAGTTTGAACCCAAGACCTCGCGCATGCCAGGCAAGCACTGTAACTACTGAACCACAGTTCCAGCCCTTACCTTTATTTTTATACTTTGAAAACTTATGAACCTGATCACCCTGTGATTCATTGTTCATTATACATTTAAAATAAGAAAAACTAGCCTGGCACAGCTGTAATCCCAGTTCCTCATGAGACTGAGGCAGGAGGATCATAAGTTTGAGGTCAGCCTGGGCAATTTAGCAAGGCCCTTTCTCAAAATGAAAAATAAAAAAGACGGGGATGTACCTCAGTGGTAGAGTTCCCCTGAGTTCAATCCCTAGTATTTATCACACACACACACAAAAAAAAAACATGAAAAAAAAAGAAAGATTAGTTTGTGTTTTCTTGCATACTATTTTTGTCATTCTTACTATTGCTATATTTATATATATTTACATCTGTGTATATATCTACCAACCTACGTACCTAGCCACCTACATGAAAATTTCCATGTGGGTCCTTTTCCTTCTTCCTCAAGAACTTGTTCTAACATTTAATTGCATTTACATGTTCTTTTTTTCACGAAAATTTTCTCAGCTTTGGATTATCTTAACATGCTGATTTCATTTTCATTTTGGAAGTATTTTAAAATTCTTAGTTGGCAACTGTGTCTTCTTCTTTTTTTCCCCATTTCTTCCTCCCCTAACTGGCTAAGAAAGATTCTTTACTATTGTTTTGGTTTGCATGGTTTCCATTAAGAAGTTTGCAGACAGTTTTATTTGACATTTCTTGATAAGAAAAGTCTAGGATTAAATGACTTAGCAGCTAAATTCTTCCAAATTTCAAGGCAAACATTTGTAAAGATTAGGAAAAAAATACAAAAGTCTTTTTATGAGCCGACATGACCTTGATACCAAAACATGACAACAAAAAATATTTTAAGGAAGGAATGCTACATACATCTGTGGTTCCAACACAGTTTTTGTGACCCCAAAGATTCACATGGAAGTTTAGAAGTGGAGGGATCTTTAAGTGTTGAGGCCTAGTTGGAGGTCAGTAGGTCACTGGAGATATACTCTCAGAAGATATGAAATTAGTTTTCATTAGGACCTCTGTTAGTTCTCAGAAAAACAGGTTGTTATGAAGTATGGCTACTCTATGTGCTCAGTCTAATCAGCTCTGAGCTGTTTCTGTTTCCTTTCCTCTGCATTCATGGCAGAGTCAAGGGACCCTCACCAGAGAGTGAACAAGATGAAGACTTCCGATCTTAAACTTTCAGGATCTAAATCTGTTAGCTAATTAGACTTCTTTTCTTCATTAAATGCTCAGTTTACAGGATTTTATTATAGCAATAGAAAATGGACTAATGCACAAGCCAAATCATTTCATGAATAGATGACAAATTAGTAAGTTGTATCCAATTACATTTAAAAGGATAAGATATCACACCCAACTTAATTAAGAATGAAATGATAGTTCAGCATTTGTAGACCACACACGGTGAAGTCTCACAATCACAGTGTAAAAGGAGAAAGTGTCTAAAGTTTATATGGAAATACATTTGGTCAAATTAGCCTAGACAGTTGAAAAATTAGATAGTATAACAATTACAACAATAAAATAAAGGATATTGAAGGTATACAGATCAAGTGCAAAGATATGAAACTCAGCATTAACTTATTTTGTCAATATCCATATATTTGTGAATGTGTAACAACGATTCCCTCCAATATGTAAGATTATGTTGAATGAATAAAAAAAGAGAGATTTAAAAAAGATAGTCTTTTCAGCTAAGGTACTGGAACAAATGGATGTATGCTTGCAAAATAGATGGCTCTGGACATTGATCTTACACCCTTCATGAAAATTAGCAAAAAATTAATCATAAAGCTGAATGTAAAATGTAAAAATATAAAATCCCTGGAAAGTAACATTGGGGAGTATATCTAGATGACCTTGAACTCAGCAATGGCTTTTTTTATGTGACATCAAAGATACAAACTACATTTCTTAAAAAAGAGTGAAAATAAGCTAGGCTTCATCATAGTTAAAATCACTGCTCCATGAAAGTGGTTGCCAAGAGAATGAAAAGTCAAACCACAGACTAGAAGAAAATATTGCAAAAACATATCTGATAAATGACCAATCTAAAATACAAAAAGTACTCTTAGAAATCAACAAGTAGAAAAAGAACAACTCAGTTATAAAATGGGCCAAAGACCTTAATAGACCTGTGAACAAGGAAGATATAGAAGAAACTATGCAAATGAAAATATGGTAAACACCATATTTCTTCAAGGAAATGCACAGTCTATCAATGAGGAGGTACTACTATTTACCTCTTAGAATGAACAGACAACACCGAATGCTAGCAAAGATGTGGAGCAACCAGAACTCTCATTTCTTGCTGGTGGCAATGCAAAATGATAGCCATGCTGAAGAGCAGTTTGACAGTTTTTTGTTTTCACAAAATCAATATATACTCTTACAAGGAATTCCAGCAATCACACCCCTTTGTATTTATTCAAAGAGGTTGAAAATTCATGTCCACTTACACAAATAAAGAACACTGGTATTTGTAGCAACTTTATCAATCATTGCCAGAACTTGGAAGAAAGCAAGATGTTTTTCAGCAAGTCAATTGATAAATAAAATATGATAAGTTCCGATAATGAGAAATTATTCAACTATAGGAAGAAACAAACTCTCAAGCCATGAAAAAAAAAAACCATGGAAAATCTTAAATCTTAAACACATATTATAATGAAAGAAGTCAATCTAAAGGGATTATTAATTGTGTTCTGGAAAAGGCAAACCTACAGAAACAATTGCAAAAAAAATCAGTGGTTGCCAGCATTTAGGGGAAAAAATGGAGGAATGAGGAAACAGAACACAGAGAATATTTAGGGCAGTGAAAGTACTCTATGATACTATTGTGGTTGATATATATGATGATGCATATGTTCAATCCGGTAGAATGCCCAGCACCAAGAGTAAACCCTAATGTAAACTATGAACTATGGGTGATAATAATATGTCAACACAGGTTGTCACAAACATACCACTCTGATGGTGGACTTTGATAATGAGGGACGCTTTGCAAATGTCAGATCCAAGGTATATGGGAAATCTCTATACCTTCTTCTCAATTTTTTTGTAAGTCTGAAACTGGTCAGGAAAATAAACTGTATTAAAATGCAGCCATTTCTACCACCACATAGCATGATTTACTTAAAATCACTATAACTAAGTTTTGGTGCAAGCATAGACAATTATATCAATGGATGGTAATACAGTTTGTCAACAGATCCACACATAGACATTCGTGACAGAAGACATGGGTACACCTTGCAACTCTGATAGAAGAAGCCATTGGGCACACAATAATCTCCTTTAACTTGTGTTGTAATGGATAAATATTCCTATGGAAAAAGTAATCTTGAAACCTTACTTCCCATAATAGAGAGAAAGTAGATTAATATATCTTAATTGGATTTCCCAGGTGGATTACATATCAAAATTTGAAATCTAAAGCAGTAACACTTTAAGAATAAAATACAGAAGAAATTATTCATATCATTTGGTATGCAAATATTTTAAGAGGGCAAAGCCTTGTTCAAATAGATTGCATTAATAAGCTCACCAAATGACAATGCTATAAACATCTTTTACGGTTTAAATTAGGTGTACCCCAAGAAACTGGAGGCCATTGCAACTCATTGCTTTGGGGGTGGGTCTTGGGGGTGTTTGACTTTTACTTGTTTCTTACTGTTTTGCAAGCTCTGCTACCTTTTCCATTCAAAGCTTCTGATTCTACTCATTTCTTTCACTGTAACAACTAACATTGTCCAGACCCCAACCAGATGTTTTAAATATTATTTACTTAATATTTAAAATATTTTATTGGTACATTATATTTGTACATAATGATGGCATTTGCCATCTCATATTCATAGATGCACACAATACAAAAACATAATTAGGCCAACCCACTCCCCAGCACTCCTCCATCTCCCTCGTCCTGTCCCCTGGTCCCTTGCCTCTGTTCCTTGGTTATATATTTATTCTAATATAACCAAGTATAGTGACTTAATTCTTATACCTATAAAGAACTTTTATATATATATATGTGACAATGGCATACTTTATAAAAAGCTTAGAGTGTAGCTTGTACTAACTCAGTTCCAGTATTTCCCCTTTCCCTCCATTACTCCCACCACCTGTTCCCTTTAGATGTGTTTAACAATAGATAAACATTAGCTTTTTTATAAAAGCATGCAGTGTAACTTATTCTAATTTAGTACCCAGTATCCCCCACCCCTCTCCTTTCCCTTCCCTCTACTTATCTTTCTGTTATTTACTAAATTGCTTTTTTTAGTGACTCTCTCTCTCCCCCTCTCTCTCTATAGATAGATAGATAATGAGATTCATTATGATATGTTCATATATAAACATAAGTAAATTAAGTCTGATTCCTTCCATTAACTTTCCCTATTTCATTTATCCTTCCTCCATTTCCCTCCCCTTTGACTGCACCTCAGTTCTTTTCCTTATTTTGGGTTAGCTTCCACATATCAGAGAGTGTTCGACCTTTGGTTTTTTGAGAGACTGGCCTATTTCACTCTGCATTATATCCTCCTTTTTCATCTATTTGTCAGCACATGACATAATGTCATTCTTCCGTGTGGCTGAGTAATATTCCATTGTGTGAGTATGCCATAATTTCTTTATTCATTCATCGGTTGAAAGGCATCTTGGTTGGTTCCATAGCTTAGCTACTGTGAATTGAGCTGCTATGAATACTGATGTGGTTGCACTCTGTAGTATGCTGCTGTTAGGTCCTGGAGTGTATACTGAGGAGTGAGATAGCTGGGTCAAAAGTTGAATATATTCCAAGTTCTTATTTTTATTTTGTTTTTTTTTAAAGAGAGAGTGGGACATTGAGAAAGAGAGAAAGAGAGAATCAATTTTATTTAGTTTTTCATGTGGCTTTTGTTGCTCTAGCATTTCATTGTGTACATGGTACTGGGGTTTGAACTTTTGTCCTTGTGCATGCCAGGCAAGTGCCATAACCATTAAGCAACTACTCCAGCCCCAAATTCCAAGTTTTTTGAAGAATCGCCAAACAGCTTTCCAGAGTGGTTGTACCAGTTTGCAGTCCTCACCAACAATGTAAAAGTGTAGTTTTTTCCCCACATCCCCACCAACATTTATTGCTGTTTGTGTTCTTGATTATTGCCATTCTAACTGGACTGTGGTGAAATCTCAGTGTAGTTTTAATTTTCATTTCTCCAATTCCTCGAGATGTTAAACATTCTTTCATATATTTGTTGGACATTTGTATTTCTTCATTTGAGAAGTATCTGTTTAGTTCCTTTGCCCTTTATTGATTGGGTCATTGGGCGGGGTTCTTTGTTTTTGTTTGTTTGTTTTTCTGGCAGTATCTTTTTTACTTTCCTCCTAGATTTCAATACCAAAATATAAAAAGATAACCTCCAATGTATGATATTTTGATAAAATGGTGTAAAAGAAACACATATGTAGTTTGAGGTTTTAATTCTGGTATTTTCCCCAGTGGGCAACATGTGCCATGATAATTTCTCACAATGATGGATGGTGGCAGTGGGTCACAGCCCCTAGTCAGCCACACAATCATGAGGGCAAATGGCAGATACTGTACAGTGTACTGTGTTGCTGAACTATGATGCTTAGTAGATTACATATATTAAATGCATTTTCCACCTGCAATATTTCAACTTGCAATGGCTGTACCTGGATATTACCCCGTCATAAATTGAGGAAAATCTACATAGTATTGATATCACCCACTTGTATGAATTCAGTCATTTATATATCTGACAGTAATATATACATATATATATATATTAAAAATATATATGAAAAAGTTATATCTTGTGTAACTATAGCTTTACACACATAGACCCAGATAAATATGTAGCTTTTCTGATGAGTACATCAGAAGCTACTGAAATAGCACACAAGATTAACATAATTAAGGAGTTCCAAAGTTTGAATACAGCAATTAATTAAAAAATAATTTCGGTCATCTGAAAACATCCATTGAACTTCATGACAATATGTAGCTCTAATATGTAGCTCTGTAGCTCATGTACATATACCATTATGCTATTTTTTATTTTTTGGACTAGGATTATTGCAGAAATGTTGGTAGGCAGAGATAATTTTACTTTTTATATTCATATAAATTATAGTAACACAGAGCTGTGAAAAACATAATCCTGATCCTCATAAAAACGAGAGTTGATCACAATGCTGAACAAATGCTGTTGGCATGAGTCTCTGACAGGCACCTGGATTTATGCTGTAGCTTTCATACAGTGCTGCTGAAGACCACACAGTTCAATACATTAGAAACCCACAAAAGAGGAGGGAATGCATGCCAATAGTGCAATGGTTGCATGATTTACTTGCCACAGAAATGCTTACTAGAAGGATTATAAGTAAAGCCAATGATAATTTATCCCCGTAGAATTCAGGGAAAACAAATCCAATTGCCTTGAAATCAACCAAATATTCCCTTTCTTTTGAAGGCAAGTCATGTCACCTTCTCCCAGAGGAGATGAAATGCCAGAGCTATTGCTCTGAATATTCTTTCAGAAGTCTGGATTCTTGTTCATAAAATCTAAAGCTGAGAAGGTAGGTAGGCAGGAAGACAAAGAGGCAGATAATTTAGGTAGATGCATTAGATGTAGGTATCTGAATAACTCTTCAAACGACTTGATATAGAAGTTTTGGACATCGTTCTTAGACCTATTTTGTTTTTCAAACAAGAATGTAATGCTATGAATGTCTACCTATTACCATGCTGTATTTTCACTGCCATTTATTTTGAACTATATTCAAAAGTCTCATGAATTTTTAAAAATTTGATCTAAGTTAATTATGAAGTGCATTGATTGATTTTGAAATATTTCAATATTTTCAGATAAGTTTCTGTTGAGGATTTCTTTATTTTGTTTGGGTCACACACACATATGCTGAAAAAGAAAAGGGTTTACATTTTACTTAAAAGAGAGTGTTTGATTCCTGATGGGCAATCAGAGAAGATAGTATATCAACATCTTCCTTCAATTGTATTAATTATTTATTACTGCATCACAAATTTAGTATTTTCAAAAAGGTACATTTTTATTTTCAGGTTCTATGGGTCAGAAGTCCTGACACAGCTTAGGAGTGACCTCTGTTAATAATTAAGGGGAGGTATCCTTGGAATGCTTAACTAGGGAAGGATCCAATTCCAAGCTTGTTCATATTGGCAGAATTTGTTTCACTGCGACTTTAGGATTAACAGCTTTACTTTCCTCTGGCTGTCTAAAACCTGCCTATAGTTTCTTACCACATCAAGTTCTTTAACATGACTGATTCCATTCCCAAAGCCCACGGGAGTGGGGGATTCCAGCAAGAAGGGCAGGAGCATCTAGGTAAGGTAACCATGAGCATCTGGTCACACACATCTCATCACCCTGGCTTATTCTCTTGGTTGGAAACAAGTTGTAGGTCCTCTCACATTCAAGAACAGAGGGCCACATAAAGCCATGAACACCACCAAGTAAGGATTATGGCAGAAACTTCAAGACTTTCAAACGTACACACATATCTGCTTTACTTCTGACTTCCAAATCTCACCCAAAATGTCTCTTGTAGCATGTGCTAGTTAGAACTGTGCAGGAAAGAGCACTCCGTAAATGTGTTTTTATCTTAGCTAAGCTGACATAATACATAGGCACCACATTTGCTTTTACTGGAAGAATTATAGTCCTAGTCATTAATATATATTGTATTAATTTTGTGCAGTGTGAGGTAATCATTTATGGTGTGGGGTTTGAGGCAAGTGGATACCTATTTCTTATACTATTTCTACAAGGGATCTTCATTTCATCAGTAGATTACATTGGTGCCCTTGCCAAGGATCACTTAGTCATGTATATGTGTCTTTATTTCTGAATTCTTTATTTTGCTTCATTAATCCTTGTCCATAAATGGCATGCTGCCATGTTTCATTTTTACGTTATGGCATGCCATGTAGGCAGTGCGAAATATCTTACTTATTTTTCCTTTTGCAAGACTCTTCTAGCTATTTTAGGTCTTTTTCTTATTTGAGTATATTTTAGAAGCATTATATCTAAAGATTAATTTAGGAAGAATTTTGATCTTAACAATATTTAATCTTTCAATCAATGAATATAGAGTATTTTTCCATTTGCACAGGTCTTCTTAAAATTCTCTCAAAAATAATTTACAAATGTAGGATTCTTACACACAATTTTTAATAGTCACAGAACTTTCTGTATTATCCTCTCGTTCTGAGTAATTGCAAAATGAACTTAATTGTTCTAGTATAAATTTTAGAGATTGATTTAGGGTCATCTGCATATAGAATTACATGATTTGTGTGTTCGTTGGCTTTTATTTTCTATGACAGAACACCTGAGAAAATTAACTTAAAGGAAAAAGGATTCATTAATTCAGAGGTTTCAGTCTAGGATAAGGAGGCTCCATTTCTTTGGGCTGGAAGCAAGGCAGAAAATCATGGCAGCAGGAGAATGTGGTGGAAGAAGTTGCTCCCTCATTGCAGTCAGAAAGCAAAGAGAGTACAAAAGGATGCAAGGACAAAATATACCCTTCAAATATACCTGCTAAAGTTTCCACCACTACCTAATGGCACCAACAGCTGAATACTAAGCCTTCAACACATAAGCCAAGTCCACACTATAATATTTCCCAAATGGATCCCAAAGGCCCATGCCCCTCTCACAATGTAAAATACATTAAGTATATCTCTAAGACTTTTCAGTTTTAAGAGTTCCAGATTTGCTCAAAAGGCCAATTTAAAAAATCCCCTCTGAGATTCAAGGCACTCTTAACTGTGATTGCCTATATAACTCAAAATCACGTTATGCACTTCCCACATACAATGGTGGGACAGACACAGGGCAAACATTCCCATTCCAAAAGGGAGAAGGAGGGATGGAAAAAAAGACTGAAACCCAGCAAGACAAACATAAATCCTTTAGCTCCATGTTCTCCATCAAGTTGTAGTAAGATGTGAGTCCTAAAGGGCTGAGGAAATCATACACACCTCTGTGGCCTTGATGGCTGCAACCCACATGGCCTTTCTTGGACTGGCTCTGCTTGCTGCCTGCAGCTTTCCTTGTTCTTGATACCACTGGAGTTTCCTTGCAGCCTTGTCTTCACTCTCACAGCTTCAGTATCACCCTCTCAGGGGCTGCCCATGGGGATTCCTAACTAGCTACACAAGGCCTATTCTTCTAGGCCTTCCTTTAAAATTTCTGCAGAAGCCTCTATAAACCCAAAACTCTTATATTCTGCATTTCTACAAAATCACTACCATGTGGACAACTCTATAATCTTGCAGTTGGAGTAGTAGCTGGGCCCACTTGAACCACAGCTTCAGTGGCCTCTGAGCACCTAGATGACGGAACTGGGTGATTCCTGAAGAAACCACTTCTCATGGTGATCTTGTACAAGCAGAGTGCTCTGTTGCTATCTAATAAAAACAAAGTCTTTCAAATAAGTTTACACTTTTATGCCCTTGAGCCTGCAGTGGATGGTTTCTGACCAGTTCCTGAAGTTCCCTCATGGCATCTTTCCAATTATCCCGATGCAAAGCATTTGACTTCATTTTAATGGTGCTGATCTCTTCAGCTACCACACTCTTCATGGTCACCACTTGAAAACCACTCCTTTTCTGGCCAAACTGAAAGTTTTGCAAATCTCTCTACTCTGCTCTTTTCCCTCGATTATCACGGTAAATCTGGCTAGTCAATAATACACAATAAATGCTGTGCTGCCTTGAAATTTCCTCCACCAAATTATTTAGTCTATAACCTTTAAACTCAACCTAAAATAAAGAATCAGAGCATGGACAAACTATAGACAAATTATTTGCCAGAAAATGACATGAATGAACCCTGGTCCAATACCCAATAGTCTTTATTTTCATCTGACACTTCATTAGCACAGCCTTTACTTTCCACATTCTTATCAACGTTTTAGTCTTCTGAGATCACACTCAAATTACCTACTAAGTTCCACTTATAATGTCCTAAGTTTTCTCTAGCTTGTTTCTTGAAACATCCAAATTCATCTGCAAATAAATTCTAAAAATTTTTGGAGAACATGGTCAAATAGACTCACAGCAACAACCTCACTTTTTGGTTTATTTTTTCTGCATTAACTTTACATTGCTGTGACAAGATACCAGAGAAAATAAACTTAAAGAAGGAAATATTTATGAAAAGTTTCAGAAAGCTGCAGCCCAAAGTCAGCTGACTCCAATGGTTTGAGCCTGAAGCCAGACAGAATATTATGGTAGCAGGAGTGTGTGTTGGAGGAGGCTGCTTACCTCAAGGCAGTTAGGAGGCAAATAGAGATAGAGAGTAAGGGTCCAACGACAAAATATAATCTTCAAAGGTACATAGCCAGTGATTTACCTCTTGCAAGTAGTGTTACATTCTGAATTTCCACCACTTCCTAGTAATGCTTCCATCTGGGGACCAAGTTTTCAACACATGATTCTATGGTGAACATTCCAAATCCAATCTTCAATAATCTACAAGTAAACACATTTTGTTTATCCTTTCTACCATTTTCATTAGTGTTTGTTGACATTTGTGTCTGTTAGGATTTGAATAAGAATTGTTAATCATCCTTGCTTTTCATTAATATATATTTTCTCCATCTATTCAAATTGCCTTATGATCTCATTATTTCAGTTCACTACATGAGAGTTATTTTGATTACTCAATGTAGTTAATTAAGTAGATTAATCAATATGTATTAATCAGTTCATTCCTAGTATACAGACAGCTTCATGTATTATCTTTTTAATATACTAACATATTTCTTGCACATACTAGGTGAAAATCACTTATTGACAATATAATTATATATTTCCTTTCTAGTCATTTTTGGTTTTGATTTTGATGACATGATAATCCTTGATTTAGCTATGAGAGAGGATTTTGAGTGTTCCCAACACAGAGAAATAATAAATGTTTGAGGCCATGAATGTGTCTGATTTGTAATCAATGTGTAATGAGCACCTTGTACAAATTTTTGAAATATCACACCATAAATGTTTAATTTTTATGTGTCAATTAAATTTTTTAAGAAGTTTATTGAATAGAGAAAATTCTCTTCTATTCCATGATTTGAAAGAGTTCCTGTAATATTGATTTTTCTTTTAAGTGTTTAATATAATTCACTTATTGAGACTTTGGGGCTTGGAATTTACTTGGTAAGATATTTCTAACTAAAATTTTAATTCATTTAATAAACATTGCCCCATGCCAGTTTCCTTTTATTTGCTATTCTTGTGTGGTCATTTTTTCTATGTTCTTTTTTAGAGAAATCTAGACCCCTTTGTAGGTAAACAAGCTGACAGCGACATTTCTCTTTTCTCTTGGATATTTATGTTTCTTACTCCTTTCCTATGAATATTTCATATTATTTCATATTTGGTTAGTGAAAGATTATAAAATAAAATATCCCTGTGATGGTTAGCTTTATGCATCAAATTGGCTAGGTTGTGGTCCTCAGTTTTTAGGTTAAACACCAGTTTGGATGCTGCTAGATAGGTAATTTTTACATGTGTTTGACATTTAAAGAAGTAGACTTTGAATAATTTGATTGTCCTCCATAATGAAGTAGGCATCATCTAGTTACCTAAAGGTCCTAAGGACAAAGAATAAGATTCCCTGAGAAAAGAATTCTCTTTAAAATTGTAACATAGAAACTCAACCTGATTTTCCATCCTGCTTCCCGGTGGATTCAGAGACAAGACTGTAGCATCGATTTTTATCAGCATCTCCTTCCTGACAGCCTGCTCCATGAAATTCAAAGTTGTCAATCTTTACCATCATGGGAGCTAAGCTAACTCCTTGAAATAAATTTTTTCTTTTCCTCTCTTTTTCTTCTCTCTCTCTCTCTTTCTCTTTCTCTCTGTCTTCCTGTCCCCCTCCTTTTCTCTGTCCCTCTTCATCTTCCTTTCACTACAGATATTATATAAAGAAGGAGAAGAAGGAGAGAGACAGAAAGGGAAAGAGAGTAAAAGGGAGTGTAGAGATACCTTATTGGTTCTGTTTTTCTGACTAACACATTCCTGGTATAAAGGGTAAAGTGAACCAAATTGCAGTTTAAGAGATAATATTTAGTGAAAAAAAAACAGGAATCTTAGACAAAGATGAAATTGTCCACCTGGCTTCCAATTCTGATAAAACCACCAGGTAATATCTCCAGAGAAAAATAACTGTAGTCCTTGAGAGGTGGAGTCTTCTGAATGCTAAGATGGCAAACACATTCCAGATATAGGTCAATGGACTTCTTAGAAATATTGGTTCTAACCCTTAATATGTAAGGGCTTATTGAGGCAGCCAGAGTCTATTCAGCTTGTGACATGGAAGGGCTCTGAGGCTTACTAATGGAGTCCTCAGATTGCTTGGTAAGAATACCAGGCAGGGATTGAGCTGGATGCTTTCAAAATCAGAGTGAAGGCAGAGAAAACCTGCTTTTGTACTATACAGATCAGCACAGTGATTTACAGCAAGGTAGCATACAATGTAATACCTAAGGAGTTGCAAATTACAGTTGTTATTGTTCATAGTGAAACCTTTAATATAAAGATTCCTGTCAAAAGGAGAGCATTCATATACATTAGCAAGGTGAAATAAAAATATTTTGTGTAATTATAGATGGTACATCACAACACATGATAAAAGATCGTTGTCCAAAATAAGTTATCAAAATCTTCCTCCAACATGACTGTGCTATTCAATAGTTTTAAATACTATTAATCAGTATTATTAAAAAAAAGAAGTGACTTCTCAATACAAGAGGTATTACAATTAAAATCACTGAGACATAGGAAAAGCTGTCTGCACAGTACTACAGTCAAATTGAATATTAAATATATATGTGTATGAAAGACTCCCCAGGGAAGATGAGCTTTTTAATCATAGCTTTTGACTTTCATATCTGATTTGTTGCTGCTTGGATGGCAGGAGGATGGACTTGGTAGCACATTTTTCTCTAATTTCTTGATAAGCACTACTATCAGCCTGACAGCCTGGACTGATTAAATATCCCTATTCACATGCAGACATAACCACTGCCTTTAAGAACCTCTAAGGCTAAAATTAAATGTAAATTAACAAAGGCCCCAACCCCTCTTCAGTATCTGTGCTTCCAGGCAATCATCGAATACTACTTTGCACAGGAAAGACAGCATCCTTACAAATCACACATTTACTTTTATTTTATTGGTCCTTAGAGGTTTGATAAAATTTTGTAATGGGAAGAATAAGACAGTAGCATAGTTAGAGCAAGCCAAAATTATCTTAGAGAAAGGAATCTATTAACAGAGAACCCAATAGGTACGCACTTCGAAAGAAGAAGGTTAAGAGTTTAGCTCAGGAAGGAACAAGGATGCCTTCCAGCCTGCTTTGTGCCTATGGAATTAGGGAAGGCAGAAAGCAAGGCAAAAAATTCTGTCAAAGCCCTGGGCACAAAAGTGGGACAGCTCTTCAGAGCAAGGAAGTCTGGAGTCAAAGGAAAACAGTTGACAATAGAATCGGGAAACTGACCCAGAGTTATGACCACTGGTGCAGGAAATTGAGCACATTGAAGGTTCTGTGAGCTAGAATTTTCTGTAGGCTTTTACTTAAGGCCTAAGTTTATCTGAGGCCCTCAGGAGGCCTGGGGAAAAAAAGAAGAAGAAGAAGAAGAAAGGTACAGCTGGTTTGAATGTGGAAGAAACATTTTTCAGGATTACAAGGAGATTGCTAAAATCTTTTTGTAAAAAAAAAAAAAAAGTGCATTTTCTTGTTTTTTATTTTTTATTCAGAAATTTATTTGTTGAACAATCAAACAAGCTTCCAATGAAATAATATAATATATATATATAAATTCTCAAAATTGGATTTATCCCCAAGAGCCCCCAAATTACCCACCCTTACCCTCCACACCCCTTCCCAATACATCTCTACAAATCCCTTAGGTTGTACGACATTACACCTTATCTGGATTTAAAACATGATAATAGACCTCCTTTCGCAACGGCTAGGGTCTAGCTCCAGCCTCCACAGATTAGTGAAGACATTCGACCATAGTTTCTCTGGGTTATGCTTATTTCACCCAGCATAATTTCTTCTAAAGCCATCCATTTACCTTCAAAGGCTGCAATATCATTGTTTC
>PVKS010043533.1:0-14820 GCA_004027875.1 Aplodontia rufa | reverse complement strand
CGTTCATTTCTTTCCCTATGCTTCCTTTTCCCGTTCGTTCCCATCATGGGTGGAACATATGTGAGTATCTTGGAGGAATATTTCACATCTGCTCAGTATCGAATCTACTGGAATAATGAGAGGAGCAATCAGCTAATTAATCAAGTTTGGGTGTAGGAGTCCCACTTTCCTGGGGAGTAGGAGTGGGGACAGGATGGTGGACTCTGGGATCTGATCTGGACTCTGTCACTTACTATCTGGCGAAAGCAAGGCTAGTAAAGTCCTTTTGTTCCTTTTCTCAGCTACCTGGCAACTGAGGAAATCTAGGGCTTAGTGAACCAGAGATTAAAAACAGCTAATATAGTACAGCTTTCCAGGGAATTTAAAATTAAATTCAGCAGCTAAGAAAAAGAAATTATACGTAAAAATCAGTTCAATTTGCTTCCCACACAGGGGCAGTGACAAGAGGCTGCTCCAGACACACAGGACACCATCCTGGCAGGTGTCACTGGTTCCAGCTGCGTGGCAGCATGGTTTTAAGGATCACCAATTCTGTAGGGATTGGTGGGCTTCCTTTTCTTCCCCTTTCCTCAAAAATGGGTAACTGGAAGGTGAAAGCTAGCTAAGTACTTTGGACCAGCATAGTGGTAGGGACATGCATCCATTCTTTTATTCATCAACATATTTATTGCATGTAGATTACATGCCAGTGGCTCTTTTTGGTATAGGCACACAGTGATGAGAAACATGTTAAAGGCACTATTTTCCTTTTTTTTCAACATTTTTATTAGTGCAATGAAGTTGTACATAATGGGGATTTGCTCTTACATAATCATGCATGCACACGATGAAACAATGGCCAACATCCCACCTGAGGACACCACTCCCCTCCCCATGGTCAAAGGCACTATTTTCAACAACGTTCCTTTGTGTGTGTGTGTGTGTGTGTGTGATATTATAGTCAAGCAAATAAATATCTATCAAATGAAATGAGGTTGTGACCAGGAAATTCTAGCTGAGAAGGGGCTCAGAGAGTGATGAGAAGTTGCGTTTTCAGATAGAGGGTAAGGACAGACTTCTCTGTTAAGGTGGCTGTGTGGAGAGAATTGAAGGTATGCAAGAGGAAGCCACATAGAGATGACAGAGGGAACAGTAATAGCACAAGACCTGAGATTTCATTTAATTTTGTTTTCTCCCATTTTGTCCATACCTGCAATATACATATTGCTCTTTTGATTTGAAGATGGAGATTCAGCAAGTTTAAATGACTTTCCCAAAATTGTAGCTAGTACCTGATGGATCCAGGGTCAAACTCTGCTCCCCTGGTTCTAGAGACAGTGCTGTTAACCCAGAGGACCATCTGCATGAGATGGCTGCTGCTGTCTCTTTGCAGTGGGAGCTGGGAATCAGACATGCAGTGAACAAGAACAAAGGACAAAACAAAGAGAGCAGGTCCTGACATCATGTGGTCCCTTCTGATGCCTCATGGCACCCACCCACCATTGCTTTCTCACCTTGGTTGGTGGTTGTTTTCTGAAATCATGACCTGGATCTTAGTAAGCTCATTTTCCATTCCTTTCACCTTTGGGGACAAGTCTCCCAGAGGCCAGGTACAGAGAACTGAAATGGATAAATCCAGTCTTTTTTACCAGGCTTGTCACGTAGTCACATAAGCTAATAGCTGCAGGAACCAAGTTTTTAATTTCCTTGTATAAGCTCCAAACTGTTTTTCCATATTTGTAGGAAAAACCTCAGCCAAGGAAACATGATCGTTTTAGGACAGCAAATTGGGACAAGATCTTGGGCAGCCTCTCTGCTTATTTAGTAATTGTCCTGTATGACCCTCTCCTCTCCCCATGGCCACTTGTTCCCTATGTGGCTCTCGGTTGATCAATTTCTCTTAATCTCAGAGAGGAAGCTGATGTTGTTAAAAGGCCTGGGAGCCTCACTGGGCTCTAGGTCTCCAGAGCCTGCAGGGGATTCCTCCAGCAGGGCTCTGAGCTGCAGAGAAATTAACCTCACAGCCAGGGTTGTAGGCATGTCATTTGGTGAAATGAAATGGCAGAGAGGTGGCATGGGGCAAACAGAAAGCACAACTTTCACATTAGATACCTCAAGGTCTGGATCCCACCTCTGACACATGTGAGTTCTTTAATCCTACGCAAGTTATTTACTGCCTCTGAGCCTTGTTTTTTTTCCCTTCGTTTTGCATTTTATTTTATTTTATTGTTTTTTATTAGATGGATATAGAGATACAATTGAGGGGGAAACATTATCAAACATTCAAGAACCAATGTGTGTATATATATATATATATATATATATATATATATATATATATATATATTTAGTTATCCAGGGCTAATGCCATATCATGGATGCCCATCTTGGATTCCCACTGTTGCTGTTTCCCCCAGAAAAACTCCTAAGTTAAATGAGCTTTGTTTTTTCAGCTGTATGAAACCAGGGCAGATAACACCCCCAGTCAAGATGTTATATCATCAAGGTGAGATATCATGAGCCTGGCAGAATTTGGCCCACGGGAGAGACACGTACATGACCCCTTCTCCTGTGTTGGAAGGGCTCATCTTCCTACCAACACATGGCCTGAGGAGGTGGAGAGGATGAAGACTAGGATTTGGATGCTGGGGGGTGAGGCACAGCCCATCCTGAAACTCTTGTTCAGAAAGCGCTCCTCCTTACACGTTCTCGATGACTTAAATGATTACATTGGAAATTCATTCAGCTGTGTTAGGCATCTCCCTCCACCTGGGTTTCTTTTCTTTCATTTCAGTTAGGAGGAGGACCTGGGATTTGAAGACGACCGGTAGTCTAATAGCTGAACACTGCCTTAACCACCATATCTCCTGCCCTCCCATGGACTTGACCCTTCTCACTATTTGTACAGGCACAGTAGTGACTTTTACACTCTTCGTCTGGGTTGCTTTACTTTTCCTGCAGCACTTGGTTTTACCCTATCTCTGGTCTCCACAATTCTCCCTGTGATCTCATTGGGATATTTGTTTCTTAATCTCTCCTGTTCCGTCTTCCTTCTCAGCTAAATTAATCATCCCTCCTTTTTTTCCCCTGGATATACAACAGATTGCTCACCCCAATTCCATGTTATATGAGCCAAAAAAGAGTGCCATTACTGTGTCAAGCTACAGCTATTCTACTTGATGGACCCACCACCTCTGCCACCACCATGCAGCCAAACTGTCCCCAAAACATCTATTGTCTTGTTCTGCAGTGACATGGGGTAGGGGGACAGCTGACACCCAGGAAGGTATACGTTCTCAAAGGGCAGGGCTTGGACCTCATGTGCTGCTACAGGCTTGATGCCTAGTCCCATGCCTGACATCAAGGGGCGCCCCAATGAATGCTGGAGCTAGTGCAGAAGTGTGCATATGCCACATCAGGACATTGACAGGCTCAAATGCTATGGATTTCAAAATTTGCTGAGAGTTTTATAATCCTGATATTTCCTTTATTGAATGAAAGTGAGTTGCAGAAGTTTGCTTGGGTAGGGACAGGCCACATGTATGGCAACAGTCACCTAAGATTGTGTCACTTAGAGATGGCATGGCTGTCACAGTTCATGTGAGTATACTCTATGATGTTCATGCAGGGACAAAGTGGCTTAACGATGCTGTTGTCAGAACATGTTCCTGCTGTTAAGTGGTGCATGGCTGAATGTTAGTAGATAAAGGAATGGGACATCTGTTCAGTTATTTTATTCACCTAAACTTTCAAAATTCTCAACATGTGAATCCAAGTCTTCTGACAACTCGAGTTCATCCTTGAGTCTTTCAAAGGATGCAACTGGGTGTCACACAGCAGAGGAATTGCTGGTAGAGATTCAAGCTCGTTCTCAGGATCATTTGGGTTAGATTTTGAGTTTCAATTTGGAATTCAAGAAAGATTCTCTTTTCACTTTGTTAATTAGATAGCAGGATGGGAGAAATAATAAATACTGGGCTTAATACTCTGCAGTTGTCCACCTGTGACCAACCTGTACCTTCCTGGGTGTCAGTTATCCCCTGCCCCATTTCTCTGCAGAACAAGACAACAGATGTTTTGGGGATAGTTTGGCTGCATGGTGGTGGCAGAGGTGGTGGGTCCACCAAGTAGGATAGCTGTAGCTTAACAGAGTGATGGCATTCTTTTTTTGGCTCATAAAACATGGGATGGGGATGAGCAAATGTAGCCCATAGTCCATATCCAGTTTGCAGCCCATTTTGTTCCAGCTCATGAGTTAAGAATGGTTTTTGCAGTTTCAAAGAATTGCAAAAACAAACGAAACCCCTCACAATAAGTGGCAGAGACTATTTGTGGCTCACAAAGCTTGAGTTATGTATAGTCTGGGCCTTCTATAGAAAATGTTTGATGATCTCTGCTCCAGGAAGATGTGTTATTTTCTGCAGGGAATCCAGGCTCTTTCCATCTTTTGATTCCACGATTGGGAAAGAACAGGAAAATCATACCTGCTTCTCAAAAATCCTCAAAAATCAAGAAGGTGAAAATGTAGTCCCTGTTCAGGCAGCAGTCTACTGGCAATGACTTCATACTGGACAAGCATGACTCTCCACTTTTTCTAATTCTTTCTCTTTCTGAAATATCCTACTTCTCCAGCCTCCTTCAGCTTTTGAGTAACAAAATCAGGTACTTTCAGTGTATCAGGACCTGCTATAAACCCCCAGGTTTGGAATCCTCTAAGCAATGGATTAGAAAACTGAGAGTATTATAAGGCAATACTGCCCTGTACCTGACCTTGTGTTGGATGTTGGCGGGCAACTGCTCTGTACCAGAGTGCTCCTCGGTATCTGCCAAGGTTCCTGGTACAGACCAGGTGTTCTTTGCATTCGTTGGCCTGACTTGCATACAAATTTAGGGAAATGAGGGAAGTAAAAGGCATCTAAATGAAGATGGGACTGACAAACTTGAGTCACAGCTGGAAGGAAAGGTAAGATTTAGAAATAATAGTAACGGGGTTCAACGATTACACCACTTGCCTGGCATTTGTAGGGTTGCAGGTTCAAACCCCAGCACCATGTGTAAAATGAAGTGTTGGAGCAAAGAAAGCCACGTGAAAAACTAAATAAAATTGATTCTCCTCTTTCTCTCTCTCTCTCTCTCACTGCCCCTCTCTTAAAAAAAAAAACAAAAGAAAAAATGGTAACAGACAAGTAAGTATATTGCGGATCCAGGGCTGAATCCAGATCTGTGTGACTCTAAATCTTATGTTCTTCACGACTACGAAAAGGAAAAAACATTTCAGAGAACTTTACCCCTAAACATGTTGATAACATAGCAAGTCAAGTCAGGCTTCTACAGCATTCGTGTTCTGTGAGCATCTCCTCTGGGAAGGGCATGTAGGGATGCGGGAGCTTGGGTTTATGCATGGTGAAGATACACACAGGTGTCTGAAGATTTGACCTTGATCATTTCTGATTTTGTATCTTGACAAGGAAATCATGGGATGTTGAAGCCAGAAGGAAGTAGCTTAATTATTCGTAAGTGGAAAGGGCTTTAGAGACCTTGGAAGACCTGGATTCAAATTCTAATTCAGGCATATGAGACTAGAGGCACAATGCTATTTCTTTTCCTCCAAAGGATTGGAAATAGTGAATAATTTGCTTAAGGTTATAGAAGTTGCATGTAGTTGTTCAATTATCTATTATCGCTTAACAAACCACCCCCAAGCTTAGCGGCTTAAAGTGACAATCAATAATCACATAGTTCACAAATTTGCATTGGAGGAAGGTTCAGTAGGCAAGGCTGGTGTCAGGTTGGCAGTCTTACCTGGGAACTGAAGGATCTAATTCTTAGACTTCTTATTCACTTAGACTGGCATGTTATTGCTGGCTGTACATGGCAACTTGGCCAAGTCTGGGGGCCTTAGTTCTTCTCTACTTGGGCCTTTCTGCAAGCTGCTTGGGCTTCCTTACAGTATGATGGTTGGGTTCCAAGAAGCAAGAAGTGGACACTGACAGTTTCTTAAGACCTGATCCTGCAAACCAGCATAGCACCACTTCTGTGTTATTCAGAGAGCCCAGTTTCAAGGGCATGGTGACTGACCCCGCTTTTCAATGGGAAGAATGTCAAAGAATTTTGGATTGCATTTTAAAAGTGCTGCAGGAGGGGCTGGAGTGGTGGCTCAGTAGTTGGAGAGCTTGCCTGTATGTGCGAGAACCTGGGTTCAAATCCCAGCACCACATACACAGCTAAGTGTTGGGGAAACAAAGATCAGATAAATAAATAAATAAAATTGATTCTTTCTCGCACTGTCTTCCTCTCTCTTAAAGAAAAACTGCTGCAAGAATGGAGATACTACATTTTCTCATAATCTTAAGATAGGAGTTCATCTCTTTGTACCTCATTTTTATTTTCTGCTTTTACAATGGGATTATCCAGCTGTATTTGAGCTCAATCCTACAGATTCTGTGTCTTAATATCTATGTTCATACTCTATATCCACAATCCTACAGATTCTATGTCTTAATGTCTATGTTCATACTCTATATCCACAATCCTACAGATTCTATTTCTTAATATCTATGTTCATACTCTATGTCCACTGTCATTTCCTTAGTTAAGGCCACCATCATTCCATGCTTTACTCATGAAAACCTCCCAACCTGGCCTCCCTGCCTCCTTTCTAGGTGTCCTCCAAACCTTCTCTTTTTGAAGGGCAAAAAGCAAGGATTTCTCCCCAGCTTAGAGCTCTTCATGGTTCTCTATTACTCTCAGATTGGTGCTCAGCTTTCTCCTTCCCCTTGACTTGGCTACTGTCCCTTCATAATGTCCCAGCCTCCTCCTCATGCTTGTGAGCAGCCGTTTTTCCTTCATACTCTATTTCAGAAGAAGTCAATGTGTAAAACTTCCCTTCAATATTTGTTGACCCATACATGATGCTAAGTGCTTTACAGTGATTATCTGGTTCAAATTTTCACACCTCTTTTAGACAGATTCGCTTATATTTGAAGTCAGGTGTGCTTGCTTCAGAAGCCAAGTTCTTTATTTTTTTATTTTATTCAGAAATTTGTTGAACAATCAAACAAGCTTCAAATGAAATTATATATATATATATATATATATATATATATATATATATATATTCTGAAAATTAGATTTACCCCCAAGAGTCTCCAGGAAGCCAAGTTCTTAAATTTCATGGTAAACTGTATTTATTCTGCATTTTCTGCATCTTCTGCATCTACGATGACCTCTATGGCTTCTGAGATTTTGTACTTGCAATCTCCTCTCGTTCTCTACCTTTTATCTCATGACCTTATTCTTCTCTTTCAGGTTCGAGTTTACACAGTCCCTCCTCCAGGAAGACTTCTCAAGACTGACTGAGCTTCCTTGCTATTTCCTCCCGTCATATCCTGTCTCAGTCCTATCCAGCCTTTTTTTCCTATCTGGCCCTTTTCATTCATAGGGCAACTGTTCGTTTTCTTGTGCTGCTCAGACATTGCATTCTTGTGGGTAGGCACAGTGTCTTGACCTCACCTTCCTTTTATGCACTGGCAGGTGTAACAGTCAACATCCTCTTAGGGTCTCTCTGAGCCTTCATTATCCATGAGGCTATGAATCTTGCGAGTTCTCACTCCTACATATGCAGCCGTATATCCAAAACCGGACCCAGGTAAAGGAGTTTGTCATGGTGGGCTTTGCTGGGGTACATGAAGCACACCTCCTTTTCTTCATGCTCTTCCTCACCATGTACCTGTTCACCTTGGCAGAGAACTTGGCCATCATCTTAGTGGTGGGCTTCGACCACCGGCTGTGGAGACCCATGTATTACTTCCTGACCCACTTGTCCTGCCTTGAAATCTGGTACACCTCGGTCACGGTACCCAAGATGCTGGCTGGCTTCATTGGGGTGGATGGGGGCAAGAAGATCTCCTACACTGGCTGCCTTTCCCAGCTTTTCATTTTCACCTTCCTTGGGGCAACTGAGTGTTTCTTGTTGGCTGCCATGGCCTATGACCGCTATGTTGCCATTTGTATGCCTCTCCGCTATGGGTCCTTGGTATCCTGGGGCACCTGCATCCGTCTGTCAGCTGCTTGTTGGCTGGTAGGTCTCTTTACACCCATTTTACCCATCTACCTCATGTCTCAGCTGGCATTTTGTGGCCCCAATATTGTGGACCACTTTTTCTGTGATGCCTCACCCCTACTGGCCTTGTCGTGCTCAGATGTCACCCTGAAGGAGACAGCGGATTTCCTGGTATCTCTGGCTGTGCTCCTGGCCTCCTCTATGGTCATTGCTGTGTCGTACGGCAAAATTGTCTGGACACTGCTCCACATTCGCTCTGCTGCTGAGCGCCGGAAGGCCTTCTCCACCTGTGCGGCTCATCTGATGGTAGTGAGCCTCTTCTATGGCACTCTTTTCTTCATGTATGTTCGGACCAAAGTGGCCTCCTCCATCAACTTCAACAAGGTGGTGTCTGTCTTCTACTCCATCGTCACACCAATGCTCAACCCCCTCATCTACAGTCTTCGGAACAAGGAGGTGAAGGCAGCCCTGGGCCGAATCTTTTCCCTCAAGAACTGGAAGAGGTCATGAGGAGGCAAGTTCAAAGGAGGGTGGTAAGGACTATGGAAGACAGCTGCAGTGGGGTACGCAGGAGTTACAGGGTGTGTAATAGTTAAAGGAAAATGCTGAGTTTCTATAACAAGAGAGACTGAAGTATAATGTAGTTTAAAGAAAGAAAGATGTTTCGCCTTTTTGACAGGAGTATATGGTGAGTGTTCTGGGTTGCTGAGTACTTCTGATCAATAGGTATTCAAAGATCCAAATTACCTCCATCTTATAGGTTCCACATTCTTAGGATGTTGGAAAAGGAAAGCCTACAGGCCAAATAGGGCTCAGCACATGCTTTTCTTTTTAAATGTAGGTGCTGGGGCGGTGGCTCGGTGGTTACCGTGCATGCCTGACATGTGCAAGGATGCGTGTTTGAACCTCAACAACATGTACACAATGAAGTGTTGGAGCAATTAAAGCCACATGAAAAACTAAATAAAGTTGATTCTCTCTCTCTCACTCTCTTTCTCTCTCTCTCAGTCCCTATCTCTTTAAAAAATTTTTTTATTGGTGCATTATAGTTGTATATAGTGAAGGATTTATTGTTAGACATTCATGCATTCACACACCATAGCAATACATTGTGGCCTAATTCCCTCCTTTTTTCCCTCTCCCTGGTTCTTTCCTCTACTAATCTCTGTTTGACTATATATATATATATTTGATTTCTCTGATTTTTAAGGATTGCATGGGAACTATTTAATATCTCAGGGGTGCAAAGTATACTATACAATGTTTGCATCTCCCCTATTCCCTACCCCCTTTCCTCCCTTGCTTCCTCTCCTCTCCCATTCTCTTTGCTTTATTCTTCTAGTCTTCCTTTAATTCGTCAGTTAATTTGTATTTGATGGATCTTTGTATAATCCTGTCCTTCCCTCACCCTTTCCTGAATTGTACTCTAGCTTCCACATATGAGAGAAAGCATGCGACCTTCGAGTTTCTGTGTTTGGCTAATTTCACTTAGCATGGTTTTCTTCATTTTCATCCATTTGGCAGTGAAGGCCATGATTTCATTCTTTTTAATAGCAGCACATGCTTTTTAATGTGCTGAGATAAGAATAACTTTTATGTTTTTAAATAGTTGAATAAAAATTAAAAGAATAATATCTCCCAACACAAAGGTTCATAAAATTCGAATTTCAGTGTCCATAAATTAGGTTTTATTAGACTATAGTCATATCCATATATCTTGCTATAATGTCAGCTAAGGCTGTTTTTTTGCTAAAATTGCAGAACTGAATAGTTGTGACAGAGACTATTTGTGGCCCTGATCTAGAATCTTCCTGCTATTTACATGGTCAACACTGGGCAAGAGGGGCCAGGGTAAAGCATGGGAGAGACATAGCCTATGCCTTAAAGCTTCTTGACCAGATGTGGCAATGACCACCCGCACTCGCCTTTTTCAGTGGGAAGTGAGCATAGCCACATCTAATTGCAAAGAAGGTGAATGCAGTCTATAGGTGGACAACCAGAGACCTAGTCACCATTTTACTTATTGTTAAAAAAAAAGGTGAACAAAATTTGGTAGACATCCAGCAATTTTTACCACAGACTAAATCCCCAGAATTAGAGATGATTTTCCTTGTGATCTATGTTCTTGATATTTATAATTTCTACATTCTGTAATTTGAAATATAGACCGATCCTCCCTCAAATCAGATGGTGTTTGGAAATTGATTTAAGAGGATCTCTATAGCAATGCCAGCTGTCTCTAAGTTATGCTTAAAAGGACAATTATAATTCAAGTAGTTCCCTACGTGTGATAGTTGCATTCCTGAAGGTGTTGTAATCACCACTTGAATGCAGTAATTGGAAGAAAGAAAATGCCGAACTTGGGACGGAGCAGGGGTGGGGAGTGGAGGGGAGGACCCATCTTCTGTCATGGTGTTCTTCAGCTGACCAGCAATGAGCAGATTACACTGCAGGGTCTCTCACACCACAGTTTTGCCTAATAGCATTTGAGCTGTTGTCTTTCCATTTAACAAGGAGTGTACCAGTCATGCATTTTGAAAACCATTTCATTAGTTTCTTAAAAAAAAGTTATTTAACCTGGAGTGCTTTACCACTACTGAGCTACATCCCCAGCCCTTGTTATTTTTTTATTTTGAGACAAGTTCTCATTAAGTTGCTTGGGGACTTGCTAAGTTGCTGAGGCTGGACTTGAACTTGTGATCCTCCTGCCTCAGCTTCCCCATTCGTTGATATTACAGGTGTGCACCATTGCACCTGGTTCATTTACTGAGTATTATACCATTAATGTGCTTTAGAATTTTTTTCAATGACTATGAGATACAGAAATGGTGCTAAAGTGAGAACTTTTCAGGATCAAATGAAAGAATTCATCAGACTGAAGTAGAAGGACTATACATTTGCAGATACCTGACTTGAGCAGATATCAACGCAAAGTGAACTATACCTAGAGGGTTTTGACTGATGGAAAGAAAGCAAAACCCATTGGGTTACACAGTACTCATTGATGGTAGCACAAAGTATTAAACTTGGAACACAAGCACTGTTGCCCGAATTTTGAGAACTACTCTAAGAATAACTCCGGGAGAAGTATTAATGAAGCTTGTCATTTTGGGCTTCTAAGTCTATATTATTGAGAAAAGTTGCATTAGGAAGGATTGTGCACATATGCAGGTGAATATTGTTTTAATAAAATCTGATACAAGAAACTAAACTGGGAAAAAATCCATTCTTGTGAGTGTATTTATATTATTTATATTACAAAATTAAAGCAAACAATCATTCTCTTAACATAGCTACCACCAGAATCTGGGTTGTATGATATGTGAAGGTATGGGCAGATAGGCTTAGTGTGAAGTGTTGAGCTGATATAGGCACCCTGATGCTGTATCCAGAGATTGTCACAGGGAGTAATTCTGGATGAAGAAGACAATTAAGATCGAATTCAACAAGAAGTGCAGCTTATCTTGTCTTGCCCACTCTGGGTATTAGCATATTGGCTTAACTATTAGATAGAAGCTACCTGGTATCCATCCTGGGAAGGTCCTTTTGCCTGGGTCTTGGAGAGTGAGTGTATATGCACCCTAAAATCAGAGCTCTGTGGTTTTCTGCTCACCATTGCATAACCAGGTGAAAAGCTCTGGTATAGGTCTACTTCACTAAGGCCCATCTGAGTCCTCGTCTAAGGTTCTGTGTTTATGTCCCTTGTACCCACGCTGGGATTCCCATTTCATTTTTCAGCGTTCTTAGTCTCTGCTTAGCCTTTCTCTTTTCAGTTTTTACCTCTGCAGTCCTTACTAGTTGTTTCGTAAGTACTGTTTGGCAGAACACAGGCTGCAGCTGTGGGATGCTCAGCTCTCTGATTCTCTGCCTTGAGTCGTCTTTATTGACATCCTTGTTTTCTTTGGTGGCTCATTATCACCAGCTCAAGCACCGTTCTTGCCAGCCACAGCAAGGTAGAATTTTCAAACTTTCTTGGCAGCAATTTAAAATGCATCTCATCATCCAGAAGCTTGGATGTCTTGATACCTTGAGGCATTTTGTGCAACAGCATTAAGCGCTGTCTCTCTGCAGGGAGTGGTCCAGGAGAACTATCGCTTATCTGATGGATGCTGAATATTTTATGAGTCTCATTAGAATATTACACGCATTAGCATGCTCATGCTCTTGTGGGGGTGGAGGATCTCCATTTGCACTTTGCTCTGGTGGTCACCCCGTGGGTCCGTACAATCACCTGTCCTGGTTTACTAAAAGGCAAGGGGCTAGCCAGAGCAGGTACAGGATGTTTACTTAGAAAAAAATTGCACAGTAGGCATGTCTAGTCTAGTTCAAACAGGTTAGGTTGGAAATGTTAGGTCCCAAACTCTTTGCTTGTAAGAACTGTGCTTTAGACTAAAGATTCACCCTTCTTTATGAACTGAAATTGATTTCCATGCACTTATGAGTTTATCAGGATGAACTCAACTCCTATGTATAACCATAAAGCTCTAAAAAAAAGAATACCCCCTCCCTAGAGCCAAGCTTGGAGCAAGGGTCTTATAAAAGTTTTAATTATTCAGCAATAAAACAAGAAATCCAGGTTTTGTCCCTATCTATTATCTCTTTTCAAAGTAATAATGAGTGCTTTTATTTCTACAATAATAAAAAATATTTGAAAATATTGGTTTGAAGTGGCAATCTGCATTATTTTTTTCCTCTTTTTTAAAAATTTTTAAATTTTTGAACAACCATACAAGTTTTTAACAAAATAATATAAAATGTGTATAGACTTTCAGATCCACTATCTATTATTTTATCGAATTAACAGATAATTGCTCAATGCTTGCTATCTCTATCTACATATTTTACAAATATTAATTCATTTACTCCTCATTGATAATTCCATGAACTCAGTGCTATTGTTATCCTCCTGAGGTACAGACAAGCTAAGCAACTTGTCCAAAGTCACACAGCAAAGTGGCAAAGCGAAGGCTTGAGCCTTATCTGCTTCTTAACCTCAGTACCGTGATGCTCTGGGTAAACTGGTTCCCGCTCTCAGCATTCATTCTCTTATCTGTAAAGGAGTAGATTGGATGTCTTTAAATCTCTGGTTTTTGAGTGTTTAACGTGTGCTGAGCACTTTTACGTGTTTTCTCATTTTATTATCATAACCACCCGGAAGGGAGGGCTCAGATTCATTTTATAGTGGAGGAAACAGAGCTTCAGAGAGGTTAAGCCACACACTCAAGTTCTTATAGTTACAACAGGGAGGAGCCAGAGATATTTTATTTTTCCATCTGGTTTTTTCCTCCAGTTAGCTGTTTTTTTTTTTTTTTAGAAAGAGGGACAGTGAGAGAGAGAATCTGAGAGAATCAATTTTTTATTTAGTTTTTCATGTGGTTTCATTGCTGTGACACTTTATTGTGCACGTGGTGTTGGGGTTTGAACCCGTGACCCTGTGCATGTGACGCAAGTGCTGAAACTGCTGAGCCACCTCTCAAGCCCCCTCCACTTAGTTATTTGTGTGGTGCTGGAGATTGAATCCGGGTCCTCACACATGCCAGGCAAGTGCTTTACCACTCAGCCACCTCTCCAGCCTGGGCTCTGCTTGACTCCACTCAATCACTCTCTTGCTGCCTCCTCTCACAGACCCTTTCCAGGGCTAACTTTGAGTAAGCTGACCCATTAATTCATCAAACACGTAACCTGTCTCATCTGTGTCCCAGGCCTTGACTCTGTGCTCAGGGGTTCAAGGATGAATGAAGCCGCATGCTTCCATGGAGGACAATCTTTGCAAACATGATTTATCTCCCCTCTTAGAATGGCATACAAAACAGAAGCAGCTCAGTGACAAGCAGGGGTTCTGGACCAGCGTGAGGGGCTCAGAGGAAGGAGTGTTCCCCTCGGTAGGGAGTTAAGAGGGCACTTCCTGGGAGAGCAGCACACCCAATGGTCCCCCTTCTGCTCTCCTCGCTTGAGATGATGCTGCCAAACATTTGTCCTTCAGTGTTCTTCACAGGGCTGAGAAGGATGATGTAGCATTTGGGAGGGCAGAGGCAGAACGGGAGGCCTGCTTCTGATGCCAAGATGGCAAAGACCTCCACGGCCAAGGTGTCTTTGCCTCGGGCACTCAGGGGGCAGGAGCAGACCAGCATGCTGACAGTGATGTGCTTCGCTTCACTGAAGGTGTCAGGCAGCCGGCAGGTAGGGAAGGCCACCAGCAAGCTGATCAGACCTAGCAAACCCAAGTAGCTCAGCACAGCACAGAACAGTTCCAAGGAGCCCCCATCACACTTCACAGTCACTGTGGACCCAGGCTCTGTGGAGTTCATGAGCTGTGGGGCCATCTGGTCACACAAAGTATGTACAAGGCCGCCTGGATCAGGGAATAGACATTGGGGATGGTGCCAGGGAGCATCGGTCCTCCCCACACCCTGATCTGGTGTCTGTCCTTGTGGTGTGGAAGGCAGCCACCACAAAGATGATCTTGGCCAGCAGAGTGGACACACAGACTGTGAAGGTGACCCCAAAGGTGGCCTGGCACACAGCACAGGTGAGGGGGCCTGGGTGGCCAACGAACAGGAAGCGGCAGAGGAAACAGAGTGCCAAGCAGGACGGCAGGAGGTAACTGAGTTGCGGGTATTGGTTCAGATGGTGGGGATGTGGTGGTGCTGGATGAAGAAGCCCAAGGTGGCCAAGGCAAGGAGGAAGAGCAGGGCTGCACAGACAGTCAACACCGTGCCGAGGGGCTCGTGGGAAGACAGGGAATCCAGGGTTTTGGGGATGCACTGGCTGTTTCTCCC
>PVKS010043532.1:0-14816 GCA_004027875.1 Aplodontia rufa | reverse complement strand
TGAGTTAAATCCAGATAAGATGTAATTCTTTACAATCTAATACTTTTTTAGAGTTATAATGGGAAGGGGAAGGGAGGGATAAGGGAGGGTAATTGGGGGGTGCACTTCTGGGGATAATTGCAATATCCAGAATATATACACATTTTATACACATTTTATATTATTTTGTTAAAATCTTGTAAGGTTGTTCAAAAATAAAAAATTTAAAATAAAAAAAGACTAGGTTTAGAATTAGAGTTATGGTTAGATTTAGGTTTAAGTCTAGGGTAAGTGTTAGCGTTAGGGCTAGAGTTAGGATTAGGGCTAGGGCTAGGGCTACATTTAGGATTAAAATTAATATTAGGGCTAGGGGTAGGGCTAGAGTTAAGGTTTAGGCTAGGACTAGGTTTAGGGTTAGAGCTAGGTTTAGGGTAAGTGTTAGGATTTGGATTTGTTTTAGGGTTAAGACTAGGGTTGTGTTTAGGTCTAGGGTTAAGGTTAGAGCTCTGTTTAGTTCTAGGTTTTGGGATAAGTTTATTGTTAGTGTTAGGGTTAGAATTCATGTTAGGAACAGATTTAAAGTTAGGGATAAGTTTAGGTTTAAGGTTAGGTTAAGAGTTACATTTAGTATGAGGGTTATGGTTAGGTCTTGGGTTAGATATAGATTTAAGGATAGTTCTAGTCCTAAGTGTAGGGGTTGGACTAGGGCTAGATTAAGGATTAAATTTATGTTTAGGTTTAGGATTAGGGCTATGGCTATTCCTAATGCTATGCATAGGGCTAAGATTAGGGCAACGGTAATTTTCAGGCCTGGGGTTTGGTGTAGAGCTAGTGTTATGGTGAGGTTTAGTTTTAAGACTAGGGTTCTGATTAGGGTTAGGGTTAGGGACAGGTTAAGGTTAGGGATATGGTTAGGGGTAGGGGTAGAGCTAAGGCTAGGGCTAGGGCTAGGGGTAGGTATAGGGCTAGTCTAAGAGTTAGAGTTAGTGTTAGGACCAGGGTTAGTGTTAGGATTAGGGTTTGGTTTAGAACTAGGTTTAGGGTTTGGGTTAGTGCTAGGTTAAGGGTTAGAGCTATGGTTTAGAGTTATGGTAAAGGCTAGGGCTAGGTCTAGGTTTAGGGCTAAATCTAAAGTGAGGGTTAGGGATAGTGTTTGGGCCAGGGTTACATTTAGTGTTAGGGCTAGGTTTAGTGTTTGGTTTACTGCAAGGGCTAGGGTTAGAGCTAGGGTTGAGACTATGGTTAGAGTTAGGGCTAGGGCTGGGGTTAGGTTTAGAGTTAGGGTTAGGTTTATGGTTAGTGTTAGGGCTAGTTTTAGGGTGGTAGGTCATGGTTTGGGGCTTGTGTTAGTGTTAGTGTTTGTGTTAGTTTTAGGGCTATGCTGAGAGATAGGGCTAAGTTTAGAGGGTTAGGTTTTGGTTAACGTTAGGGTTAGGGCTAGGGTTAGGGTTAGGCATAAGTTTAGGTTCAGAATAAGGGCTAGTTTTAGGGTCAGGGCTAGGTTGAATTTTAGGGTTAGGGTTAGGGCTAGGGTTAATGTGAGGGTTAGGATTAAGGTTAGGGTTATGGGTAGGGTAAAGTTTAGGGCTTGGTTTAGGTCTAGGGCTAGGTTTAGCTTTAGGGATATGGTTACGATTAGAGTCTTAGGGTTTGAGTTTGGGTAGAGCTAGGACTTCATTTACCATTAGATTTAAGTTTAGTGTGTTAGGGTAAAGGGGTTAGGGTAAGCATAAGATTTAGTGTTAGGATTATAGTTAGTGTGTATGGTGAGGGCTAGGGTTAATATTAGGGTTGGTGTTAGGGGTAGGGTTAGGTCTATGGCTAGGTTTAAGGATAGGTATAGTGTTAAGGTTATGATGAGTGCACATTGTTAGCTTTATTTTAATGATATGATTATAATTATTTTATGTTTCAGTTAAAAATTAGGATTTGGGTTCAAGTTCGGCTTGGCTTAAGGTTAAAATTTCATTTTGCCTAGAGTACGGGTTAGGTTTAAACTTATTGTTAGGGTTAGGCTTATGGATAGGTATTTGGTAAGCTTTAGGGTAGTGTTAGGTCTCTGTTAAAAGTTAGGATTAGATTGAGGGTTAGTTTTATGGATAAATTAATTTTTATGTTTAAGTGTAGGTTAAGGGTGGTGGTTAGTTTTTAGGTTTGGTTAGGGTTTGGATTAGGGTTAATTTCATTTTAAAATGAGGTTTAGGTGTAGGGTGAGGCTTTTGATTTGGATTAAGGCTAGTGTTAAAAATCGTTTCAATGAGGCATTCACAATGAGTCTTATGATGAGGGTTATTATAAGGGTGATGGTTAAGGTTTGGGTTAAGTTTAGTGATAATTGTAAGTTTAGGGATAGGGGTAGTGTTAGGTTTTAGTGAAAATTTAGTGCCAGGGTCCAGCCCCAGCATCTCTTAGGTTTCACGAAAGATGAGTGGATTCCGCAGAAAGGAACAACCTGAAAATCTGGGTCAAGTTCCTGAGAGACACATTATCCCAAGTGAACAAAATGGCTTCTGCTCTTCTTTGTTGAGCTCTTTCATACAGGTGCTTCCACTTTGTTTTCATTATGGGCCTCATTAACCAATCCAAACACCTGATAGCAGTTAAAATACTTCAGAGCACCAGATATAATACTAACAACTTTATCACTCATTGAAGGTCAAATCCACATGAAATGTGTTGTATATTGTACAAAAAGGCTTTATTGTCCAAACGGATAATATTGTTCTTTGTTCTTTATATCTGTTCTGAGAAAAAGCTGAGATTACTTTCCCAAATTTCTATCTCCCTGTCTTCCTTCAGATGTTCCTTATTTAACTAGGTTATAGATACTTATACCCTAATTAACCACCAACCCTAAACCACCCAGCTATTGTAACCCACCAGACACTACACAGCCATCCGAAGTCCCATAATTGCCAATTCCAAGATATTTGTGCATCCTAACCCATGGGCCTAGAAGTCACAATCTAACCTCTACAAAGATAGGAAAGGCAGTTTTTGCACAGACTGTTTCCTTTCCCCCTCAGTTCCAACCATTTTGCCCTTCATTTCCATCTCTACTTCAAAGTCAGTACAGCTTCATCCCTCATGCCTTCCATATGTCTTTTACAAGTTCCTGTATCATCAATCAGTAACAAATATTTCCAATTTGAGTCAATAGCGAATTTCCAGTAGGGATGGTTTTGACAATATCCTGGAATGCTGTCTCTGAGGAGTAGTACCGAAGTCTGGACCTCATCAGACAGAAACTTGGTAGATATTGTCACTTGACCTTAAGGTTTACAACGATGGTTAGGATTAGGGTTAGGGTGATGTTTAAGGTCTTGGCTAGGCTTAGGGATAGGGTAAGGGCTCGGGCTAGGGCTAAACCTAAGGTTAGTGTTAGGGTTAGAGTTCGGGCTGTGCTTAGGTTTAGGGTTATGGCTATTTTTAGGTTTAGGTTTACTGCTAGGCCTAGGGTTAGAGCTAGGTCTATGACTAGGATAAAGTTCAGGGTTAGGGTTATGGTTAGAGGTTTAATATTTTGGTTAGGGTAGAGTTAGAGTAGGGTTAGGGTTAGAGTTAGGGTTAAGGTTAGATTTAGGGAATGGTTAGTGTTAGGGTGAATTTATGTTTAGCATTAAGTTTAGGTTAGGCTTAGTGTTACGGCTGGGATTTATGTGAGTTTAGAGCTAGGATTAGGGCTAGGTTTAGGTTTAGGTTGAGGATTAGGGCTAGATTGAGGTCTAGGTATAAGGTTAGCATGAGGGTTAGTTTTCGGATTAGTGTGTTTTGGTAAGTGTGTTAATGTTAGGGTTAGAACTAGCTTTGGTCTAGGGCTAGGAATAGAGCTAGGGCTATGGCTAGGTTTAGGGCTAGGCTTAGTATAAGGGCTGGTGTTAGTGCTTGAGTTAGGTGTTGGGATAGATCTATCAGTTGGGATAATATATCTAGTGTTAATGTTAGTGTTAAGACCAGGTTTAAGGTTAGGGTTAGCTTTACGTTTAGGGCTTGATTTAGTGTTAGTGTTACTGTTCATGTTAGGGTTAGGCTTGAGTTAGGTTTCATGTTAGGGCTATCGTTAGGTTTAGGGTTAGAACTAGTCCTAGGCCAAGGGCAAGTGCTAGGGCTAGGGCTAAGTTTAGGATTATCTCTAGGTTTAGATTTAGATTTAGATTTAGGGCTAGGGCTAGGGCTAGGTTTAGGACTAGGGCTAGGACTAGGGTTAGGGTTAGGGTTAGAGCTAGTGTTAGGGTTAGGGTTAGTGTTAGAACTTTGGTTCAGTTTAGGGTTAGGGCTAGGGACATTTTTCATTTTAGGGCTGGGGTTAGGATTAGGGCTACTGCTAGGTTTAGTTCTAGCATTAGGTTTAGAGCTAGGGCTAGGGTTTGGGCTAGGGCTATGATTAGGCCTAGTGTTAGGGTTAGAGTTAGCCTCAGGACCCTTGTTAGTGTTAGGGTTAGGGTTCCGTTAGGGTTAGGGTTAGGTTTTCAGTAGTGTCAGGGTTAGGGTTAGGGCTAGAGTTAATGTTAGCTCCATTTTAATGGTTATGACTAGGGTTATGGTTAGGGCTAGTGTTTGGGCTATGGTTAGGATTAGGTTTAGGTTTAGGTTTAGGGTTAAGGTTAGGATTAGGGCTAGGGCTAGGGCTAGGTTTCTGGTTAGGGTTAGGGTGAGTGTTAGGACTAGGGCTAAGGATTAGTGGTAGTGTTAGGATTAGGTCTAGGTTTAGATTGTGGTTTGGTTTAGGGCTAGGTCTAGTGCAATTGTGTGGGCTAGGGCTAAATTTAGGGTGAGGTGAAGGGTTGGCATTTGGCTTAGCATTAGTGTTAGGGTTAGGTTTCGGGTTTAGTTAGAGTTAGGATTACATTTAGTGTTATGTTTTGGGTCAGGGTTAATGATAGGGGTAGGTTTAGGGATAGGGTTTGTTTTTGGTGTAGGGTAAGGTTTTGACCAAGCGCTAGGGCAAAGGCTAGGTCTAGGGATAGGGCTAGGAATAGGGTTAGGGTTACTGTTAGGGCTACTGTTAGGGTTATGGTTTGGGTAAGGTTTAGGGTTAGAGGGTTAAGGGTAGGGTTAGCACTAGCTTTAGCATTAGGCATAGGGATAGGATTAGGGTTGAGGTTAGGACTAGGTTTAGAGTTAGGTTGTGGTTAGGTTTAGATTTAAGGCTAGGGTAAGGGTTAGTGTTAGGGCTAGGGTTAGGTTTAGGGCTAGGGTTAGGGCTAGGCTTAGGTTTAGTGTTAGTATTAGGGCTAGGGTTAGAACTAGGCTTAAGGCTTTGTCTAGGACTAGGTTTAGTGTTCGAGCTAGAGTTAGGGTTAGGATACGTGTTAGGACTAGGGCTCAGTTTAGGGTTAAGACTTGGGTTAGGTTTAGGTCTAGGGTTAGGGTTAGAACAAGGGCTAAGTCTAGAGTTTGGCATAGGTTTATGGCCTGTGTTAGGATTAGAGTTAATGTTAGGAACAGATTTAGAGTTAGGGTTTGGGGTAGGTTTATTTTAGGGTTAGGGTTACATTTAGTGGGAGGTTTAGATTTAGGTTTAGGTTTAGATGTAGGTGAAGGGCTAGTGTTAGGGCTAGTTCTAGGGCTGGGACTAGAGCTAAGTTTAGGAGTACCTCTAGGGTTAGGTTTAGCATTAGGGCGAAGGGTACTGCTAATTTTATGCCTAGAGCTAGGACTTGGGTGAGTGTCAGTTCTAGGCCTAGGGTTAGGTTTAGAGGTAGTGTTATGGTTAGGGTTAGTATTAGAACTCAGGTTCTGGGGCTGGAGTGGTGGCTCAGCGGTTTCGGCGCTTGCTTGGCAAGCACGAGGACCCTGGTTCAAACCCCAGCACCACGTACACAACTGAGTGTTGGAGCAACAAAAGCCATGTGAAAAACTAAATAAAGTTGTTTCTCTCTTTCTCTATCTCTCTCACAGTCCCTCTCTCTTTAAAAAAGAAAAAAAAACTCAGGTTCTGATTATGATTAGGGCTAGGAATAGGGGTAGTGTTAGGGCTAGGTTTAGGGTTAGTGCTATGGCTAGGTTTATGTGTAGTGTTAGGTTTAGAGGTAGAGCTAGGGCTAGGGCTAGGATTAAAACTAGTGTAATGGTTAGAATTAGTGTTAGGAACAGGGTTAGTGTTAGGATTAGGATTCAGTTTAGAACTAGGGTTAGGTTTTGGGTTAGGGGTAGTTTAAGGGTTAGGGCTAGAATTAGGGTTAGTGCTATGGCTATGTTTAGGGTTAATGTAAGGGCTAGGGCTAGGTATAGAATTAGGGCTAAAGCTAAAGTTAGGGTTAGGGTTAGTGTTTGGGCCAGGGTTAGGTTTAGTGTTAGGGCTAGGTTTAGTGTTTGGTTCACTGCTAGGGCTAGGGTTACAGCTAGGGCTAGGAATAGGGTTAGGGTTAGGGCTAGGGCTTGGGTTAGATTTAGAGGTAGGTTTAGGGTTAGGTTGGTGTTAGGACTATGTTTTGGTTTAGGGATAGGGATAGTTTTCAAGTTAGTGTTAGGGCTTGGTTTAGCGTTCCGGTTAGTGTTAGTGCTTGTGTTAGTGTTAAGGCTACGATAATCGATAGGGCTAGTTTTAGAGTGTTAGGTTTTGGGTTAGCTTAGGGTTAAGACTAGGGTTAGGGTTAGGCATAAGTTTAGGTTTAGGGTTAGAATTAGGGATAGGCTTAGGGGCAGGTCTAGTTTGAATTTTAGGTTTAGGTTTAGGGTTAGGGCTTGTTTGAGGGTTAGGTGTAAGGTTACATTTATGAGTAGGGTTAAGATTAGGGATTGGTTTAGGGCTAGGGCTAGGTTTAGTGTTAGGGTTATCGTTAGGATTAGAGAATTGAGGTTTGGGTTTGGGTAGTGTTAGGGCTTGGTTTAGGATTCACGTTAAATTTAGTGTGTTAGGTAAAGGGGTTAGGGTAAGCATAAGGTTTAGTGTTAGGGTTATAGTTAGTGTTAGGGTGTATGGTGAGGACTAGGGTTAGCATTAGGATTAGTGTTCGGTCTAAGGTAGGTTTAAGGTTAGGTATAGGGTTAAGGTTATGATGAGTGCATATGGTTAGTTTTATTTTTAGTGACATGATTATAATTATTTTAGGTTTTGGTTAAAAATTAGGGTTTGGGTTTGGGATTCGGTTTGGTTTGGGGTCAAATTTTCATTTTGGCTTAGAGTGAGGGTTAGGTTTTAATTTATGGATAGGGTTAGGTTTAGGGTTAGGAATTTGGTAAGGCTTAGGATAGTGTTTGGTCTCTGTTGAAATTTAGGATTAGATTGAAGGTTAGATTTATGGTTAAATTAAGTTTTAGGTTTAGATTTAGTGTGAGGGCTATGGTTAGTTGTTAGGTTTATGGTTAGAGTTTGGTTTAGTGTTAGATTTCATTTTATAATGAGGTTTAGGTGTAGGGTTAGGTTTCTTTTTAGGATTAAGGTTAGTGTTAGATTTCGTTTAAATGTAGCATTCACAATAAGTGTTATGATGAGGGTTATGATAAGGGTAATGGTTTGGGTTAGGGTTAAGTTTAGTGAGAATTGTGAGTTTAGGGATAGGGGTAGTGTTTGGTTTTAGTGAAAATTTAGTGCCAGGGTCCAGTCCTAGCATCTCTTAGGTTTCACAAATGATGAGTGGATTCTGCAGAAAGGAATGACCTGAAAATCCGGGGAAAGTTCCTGGGAGACGTATTACCCTTCGTGAGCAAAATGGCCTCTGCACTTAATTGTTGAGCTCTTTCATACAGGTGCTTCCACTTTGCTTTCATTATCTGCCTCATTCACCAACCCAAACACCTGTAAGTACTTAAAATATTTCAGAGCACCAGATATACTACTATCCACTTTAGCATGAATTCATGATCAAATCCACTGAAATGTTTCATGTATTGTACAAAAAGGCTTTATTGTCAAAACAGATGATATTTTTGTTAGTTCTTTATATCTCTTTTGAGAAAAAGCTGAGATTACTTTCCCAAATCTTTAACTCCCTTTTTTCCTTCAGATGTTCCTTATTTAACTAGGTTATAGTCACTTCTACCCTAATTAACCACCAACTCTAAACCACCCAGCTGTTATAACCCACCAGACACTTCACAGCCATCCCAAGTTTATGGGCATGTCTAGGGTTAGGGATAGGTTTAGGTTTAAGTTGAGGGTTAGTTTAGAGCTAGGGTTAGAGTTAGGGCTACAGCTATTCTTAGGTCTAGGTTTTTGGTTAGAGCTTAGGCTAGTTCTAAGGTTTGGGATAGGTTGATGGCTAGTGTTAGTGTTAGAATTAGTGTTAGGAACAGATTTAGAGTTAGGGTAGGAGTAGGTTTCAGGTTAGGATTAGGGGTACATTTAGTGCTAAATTTAGGGTTAAATCTAGGGTTAGATGTAGCTTTAGGGCTAGTGCTAGGACTAGGTCTAGTGCTGTGACTAGGGCTAATTTTAGGATTATGTCTAGGGTTAGTTTTAGAATTGGACTAGGGTTAGTGGTAATGGTATGCCTAATGCTAGGACTAGGGTGAGGGTTAGTTATAGGCCTAGGGTTAGGTTTAGCGCTAGGGTTACAGTTAGGGTTATTTTTTGAACTAAGTTTATGAATAGGGTTAAGTCTAGGTTTAGTCATAGTGTTTGGCTAGGGTTATGGTTAGGGCTAGGGCTAGGGTTAGGTCTAGCATTAGATTTAGGGCTAGGGCGAGAGCTAGGGATAGGATTAGGGCTAGTGTAAGGTTCAGAGTTAGTGTTAGGACCAGGATTAGTATTAGGATTAGGGTTCTGTTTAGAACTAGGGTTAGAGTTTTGGGTTAGTAGAAGTTTAAGGATTAGGGCAAGAGTTAGGGTTAGTGCTATGGCTAGGTTTAGGGTTAATGTAAGGGCTAGTGCTAGGCCTAGGTTTAGTGATAAAGCTAAAATTAGGGTTAGGGTTAGTGTTTGGGCCAGGGTTAGGTTTAATGTTAGGGCTAGGTTTAGTGTTAGATTTACTGCGAGTGCTAGGTTTAGAGCTATGGCTAGGACTAGGGTTATGGTTAGTGCTTGGGCTGGGGTTAGGTTTATAGGTAGGGTTAAGTTTAGGGCTAGTGTTAGGACTAGGTTTCATTTTAGGTTTATGATAAGGGCTATGGTTAGTTCTCGGGCTAGATTTAGGGCTAATGCTAAGTTAGGGTTGGAGTTAGTGTTCGGGCTAGGCTTATATTTTGGGTTAGGGCTATTTTCAGGTTTAGGTTTACTGCTAGGGTTAGGGTTATGGTCAGGGGAGTTAGGACTAGGTTTAGGGATAAGATTAGTGCTTGGGTTAAGAGTAGGGTTAGGTTTAGTTTTAGGTTTAGTGTTAGTGCCCACTTAAGGTTACAGTAAGGTCTAGGGTTATGTCTAGGGTTAGTGATTGATCTAGGGCTAAGACTAATTCCACGGCTAGAGTTAGAGCTAAGATGAAGGTAATGACTTTTGTTAGGTTTAGGGTTAGTGCTAGGGTTAGATCTACGTTTTAGGGTAGGGCTTCAGCTAGGCCAATTGTACGGGCCAGGGCTAAATTTAGGGTGAGCTCAAGGATTGATAATTGGCTTACCAATAGTGGTAGGGGTAGGTTTAGGGTTTCTGTTAGATGTAGGATTAATTTTAGTGTTCGTTTAGGGTCAGGGTTAATGCTATAGATAGGGGTACGGCTAGGGCAAGGAGGGCTAGGTTTAGGGATAGGCCTAAGTTTAGGGTTAGAGCTAGTGTTAGGGATATGGTTTTGGTAAGGTTTAGGGCTAAGTTTAGTGCTAGAGTTACATTTAGTTTTAGGGTTAGGGTTAGAGGGTTAGGGTTTGGGTTACTGTAGGGTTAGCACTAGCTTTACTGTTAGGCATAGGGTTAGGTTCAGGGTTAGGATTAGGGTAGGACTAGGGTTAGAGTTAGGTTTATGTTTAGATTTAGGTTTAAAGCTAGGGTAAGACTTAGGATTAGGGCTAGGGTTAGGATTAGAGCTAGGTTTAGGTCTAGGGCTATGTTTAGGATTAGGGTTAGTATTAGGGCTAGGTGTGGGGCTAGGGTTAAGGCTTTGGCTAGAACTAGGTTTGGGGATACAGCTAGTGTTAGGGTTATGGTAAGTGTTAGGATTATTGTTCAGTTGAGGGTTAGTACTAAGTTTAGGTTAAGTCTAGTGTTAGTTTTAGAGCTAGGACTAGGTCTAGGGTTTCGGGTAGGTTTATGGCTAGTGTCCGGGTTAAAGATAGTGTTAGGAACAGATTTAAAGTTAGGGTTAGTGGTAGGTTTAGTGTTAGGATTAGGGTTACATTTAATGTGAGGGTTAGGGTTAGGTCTAGGGTTAGATAAGTTTAGGGCTAGTGCTAGGGCTAGGTCTACAGCTGAGAAGAGTGCTAGGTTTAGGATTACATCTAGGGTTAGGTTTAGAATTAGGCATAGGGCTAGTGTTAATATTATGCCTAGGACTAAGACTAGGATGAGGGTTAGTTCTACGCCTAGGGTAAGGTTTAGAGCTAGTGTTACGTTTAGGTTTAGTGTTATGACTAGGGTTCTGATTAGTGTTAGGGCTAGGGTTAGTGGTAGTGTTAGGGTTAGGGTTAGGGCTAGGGCTTGGTTTAGGTCTAGCATTAGGTTTGGAGCTAGGGCAAAGGCTAGGGCTAGGGCTAGGATTAGGTCAAGTGTAAGGGTTAGTTAGTATTAGGATCATATTAGTGTTAGGAAATGGATTTGGTTTAGAACTAGGGTTAGGGTTTGGGTTAGTGCTAGGTTAAGTGTTAGGGCTAGAGTTAGAGTTAGGAATAAGGCTAGGTTTAGGGTTAGGGTAAAGGCTAGGGCTAGGTCTAGGTTTAGGTCACAAGCTAAATTTAGGGTTAGGGTTAGTGTTTGGGCCAGGGTTAGGGCCAGTGTTAGGATGAAGCTTAGGCTTAGGTTTACTGGTAGGGCTAGGGTTAGAGTTAGGGCTAGGACTAAGGTTAGAGTAACAGCTAGACCTGGGGTTAGGTTTAGAGGTAGTTTTACGGTTTGGGTTAACGTTAGGGCTAGTTTCGGTTTAGGGTTAGGGCTAGTTTTAGGGTTAGTGTTAGGGTTTGGTTTAGGGCTCAGGGTTAGTGTTAGTGCTTGTATTATTGTTAGGACTATGGTCTAGGTTTAGAGGGTTAGGTTTTGGTTAGGTTATGTTTAGTGCTAGGGTTAGGGTTACACATGAGTTTAGGTTTAGGGTTAGATTTAGGGCTAGGATTAGGGTAAGGGTTAGGTTGAATTTTATGGTTAAGTTTAGGGTTAGGGCTAGGATGAGGTTAGATTTAAGTTTAGAGTCACAGGTATGGTTAGTTTCAGGGCTTGGATTAGGTCTAGGACTAGGTTTATGGTTAGTGTTAAGGTTAGGGTTAGAGGTTTAGGGTTTGGGTTTGCCTAGTGTTAGTACTTTGTTTAGTGCTGCATTAGGTTTAGTGTGTTAGGGTAATTTTAAGATTTAGTGTTAGGGTTATGGTTAGTATTAGGTTGTATGGTGAGGGCTAGGGTTGGCGTTAGTGCTAGTGTTAGGGTTAGGGTTAGGTTTACACCTAGGTTTAAGGTTAGGTATAGGGTTAAGGTTATGATGAGAGTGTATGTTTACCTTTATTTTTCGTGATACAATTATAATTAAATTAGGTTCAGTTAAAAATGAGGGTTTAGGTCCAGGATGGGATTTGGTTTAGTGTTAAAGTTTCATTTTGGTTTAGAGTACGGGTTAGGTTTAAATTTATGGTTAGGTGTAAGTTTAGAGATAAGTATTAGGTAATGCTTAGAGTAGTGTTAAGTCTCCTTTAGAAGTTAGGATTAGATTGAGGGTTAGGTTTATGGTTAAATTAAGGATTAGGTTTAAGTTTAGGGTAAGGGTTATGGTTAGTTGTTAGTTTTATGGTTAGGGTTTAGGTTGGTGTTAGATTTCATTTTGTAATGAGGTTTAAGTTTAGGGTTAGGTTTTTGGTTTGGATTAAGGTTAGTGTTAGGCTTTGTTTGAAGGTAGTGTGTATGAGTGTTATGGTGAGGGTTATTATAGGGTTTAAAGTTTCAGGTCAGTGTTAAGTTTAGTGACAACTGTAAGTTTAGGGGTAGGGTAAGTGTTAGGTTTAAGTGAAAATTTAGTCTCAGTGGCAAGCCCCAGCATCTCTTATGTTTCCCAAATGATGAGTGGATTCAGCAGGAAAGAATGACATGAAAATCTTGAGCAAGTTGCTGGGAGACACATTACCCTGATTGAGCAAAATGGCCTCTGTTCTTCATTGCTGAGTTCTTTCATACAGGTGCTTCCACTTTGTTTTCATTACCTGCCTCATTAACCAATTGGAACACCTGTAAGCACTTAAAATATTTCAGAGCACCAGATAGAGTACTATCCACTTTATCACTAGTTCACTGCTGAATCCACATGAAATGTTTTGTGTATTCTACAAAAAGGCTTTATTTTCAAAATGGATAACATTGTTCTTATTTGTTTATATCTGTTTTGATAAAAAGCTGAAATTACCTTCCCAAGTAAGATTGAGGATTACTTTTAGGGTTATGTATAGGCACAGGGTTAATGCTAGGGATAGGGTTAGGGCTAGGGTTAGGTTTAGGTCTAGAGTAAGGGTTTGACCAAGGGCTATGGTAAGGGCTAAGTCTGGGTATAGTTCTAGGGTTAGGGTTACTGTTAGGGTTATGGTTTGGGTAAGGCTTTGGGCTAATGTTAGGGCTACAGTTACATTTAGGTTTAGGTTTAGGGTTAGATGGTTAGGTATTGGGTTATGGTAGGGTCCGTGCTAGCTTTAGTTTTAGGTTTAGGGTTAGGATTAGTTCTAGGGTTAGGGTTAGGACTAGGGTTAGGGTTAGGGTTCTGGTTAGATTTAGATTTAAGGCTAGAGTAAGGGTTAGTCTTAGGAGTAGGGTTAGGATTAGGGCTAGGGTTAGGCTAGGGCTGGGGCTAGGTTTAGGATTAGGTTTAGTATTAGGACTATGGGTAGGGCTAGGGTTAAGGCTTTGGCTAGGACTATTTTTTGGGTTAAAATTAGGGTTAGTGTTGGACTAGGGTTCGGTTTAGGTTCAGGGCTAGGATAGCTTCAAGTGTAGGTCTCGGGTTAGGGTTATAGTTAGACTTAAGCTGAGGGTTAGGTTTAATATGAGGTTTAGGATTAGGGCTAGAGCTAATTTTAGGGCTAGGGTTAGTGTTAGAGCTAGGAATAGGTTTATGGTTTGGTTTAGGTTTATGGGTAGTGTTAGGGTTAGATTTAGTATTAGGAACAGATTTAGAGTTAGGGTTAGGGGTAGTTTTAGGGTTAAGATTAGGGTTAGAGTTAGTGTGAGGGTTAGGGTTAGGTCTAGGTTTAGATGTAGGATTAGGGTTAGTGCTAGGACTAGGTCTAGAGCTGGGACTATGGCCAGTTTTAGGATTACATCTAGGGTTAGGTTTAGGATTAGGGCTAGGGCTAGAGCTGGGTTTATGTCTAGGGCTAGGACTAGGGTTAGGGTTAGTTCTAGGCCTAGGTTTAGATTTAGATTTAGTATTACATTTAGGATCAGTGTTAGGGCTAGGTTTCTGATTAGGGTTAGGTCTAGGTTTAGTGGTAATAATCGGTGTAGGTTTAGGTTTAGGTTTAGGACTAGGGCTAGGGTTAGAGGTTGTGTTAGGATCAGGGTTAGTATTAGGGATAGGGTTTGGTTTAGAACTAGGTTTAGGGTTTGTGTTACTGATATGTTAAGTGTTAAGGCTAGAGTTAGGATTAGGACTATGGCTATATTTAGGGTTAGGGTAAGTGCTAGTTCTTGGTCTAGGGTTAGGGCTAAAACTAAAGTTAGGGTTAGGGTTAGTGTTTGGGCCAGGGTTAGGGTTAGTGTTACAACTAGGTTTAGGTTTACTGCTAGGGCTAGGGTTAGAGCTAGGGCTAGGAGTAGGATTAAGGTTAGGGCTAGGGCTGGGGTTAGGTTTATAGGTAGGGTTAGGTTAGGGTTATTGGTAGGGCTAGTTTTAAATTTAATGTTAGGGCTTGTTTTAGGACTATGGTTAGTATCAGTGCATTTGTTAGTGATAAGGCTAGGGTTAGAGTTAGGGCTAGGTTTAGAGGGTTAGGGTTTGGCTTAGGTTAGAGTTAGGGCTGGGGTTTGGATTAGGCATATGTTTATGTTTAGGGTTAATTTTATGGCTACTGTTAGTGTTAGGGCTAGGTTGAATGTTAGGGCTAAGGTTAGAATTATGGGTAGGATTAGGTTTATGTCTTGCATTAGGGATAGAGCTAGGGTTAGAGGTAGAGGTGTGAGGTTTGGGTTTGTGTAGGGTTAGGGCTAGGTTTAGGGTTTGGGTTAGGGTTAGTGTGTTAAGTAAAGGGGTTAGGGTTAGTGTTAGTGTTATTAGTGTTAGGTTGTAGGGTAAGGGCTAGGTTTAGCATTATGGTTAGGGTTAGGGTTAGGATTGGTTCTAGGGCTAGGGTTAAGATTAGGGTAGGGTGAGGTTTATGGCGAGAGTGTAAGGTTAGCTTATATTTTAGAGATAATTTTATGATTAATTTTAGTTATCGGTTAAAAATTAGGGTTTGGTTTCGGGATCCTGTTTGGTTTAGAGTTAAAGTTTCATTTTGACTTAGAGTGAGGGTTAGGTTTAAATTTATGGTTAGGATTAAGTTTAGGGACAGGTATTAGGTAAGGCTTAGGGTTAGTGCTAGGTCTCCATTAAATGTTAGGATTAGATTGAGGGTTAGGTTTAGGGTTAAATTAAGGATTCGGTTTAAGTTTAGGTTAAGGGTTACAGTTAGTTGTGAGGTTTATGTTTAGGGTTTAGGTTGGTGTTAGATTTCATTTTAAAATTAGGGTTAGGTTTAGGATTAGGTTTTTGGTTTGGATTAAGGGTAGTGTTAGGTTTCGTTTAAAGGAAGCATTTACAATTAGTGTTATGGTTAGGGTTATTATAGGATTTAAAGTTTCAGGT
>PVKS010043531.1:0-14821 GCA_004027875.1 Aplodontia rufa | reverse complement strand
TCTGTTGATACTAGAATTTATGTTGAAGCAGTAGGACAGACGGCTGACCTAACAAAGCCTCAAATTGAATGACTTTCAGTGCAACAGGAGCGAAAGCTCCCTAGGGAACTTGGAGGTGGAGGGAAGGGGATGGGGAGGGGGGAGGGTATACGAAGATCTCATAGGAGTCTGGTGATGGGGAAGATGGGGGAACCATTCCAGAAGCCGATGTTATTCCTACACTAGATATCCATTTAACACATGACTTCTTCTGGGGGAAACTGCATTAGATGAAACCCATAGTAGCTTATCTATGTGTTAGCATTACCCCTGGTTATCAAAGTTTATACACAATGATTGCTACAGTTTTGACAATGTTTCCCCCTTATCTGTATCCTGTATCGCAATATACTTCTAATAAATGTGGAAAAAAAAAAAAGAAAGGGTAGCAGAGTGCTTGCTTCTTAAGAGACAGGCCCACAGGAAGAGGCCCCTGCCCACTCCCTAAGCCAGATGAGCCTTTCTGATTCAAGCTATTGTCTCGGCTGATCTGGAACTCTCTGCTCTTGGACACCATGAGCACAGTCTTGGCTTCGTTTGTTTTACTTCCTCCAAGAAACCATCCCTGAACCCTCCACTCCTGCCATTGCTCCAAAATAAGTTTAAATGCTTTCTTATTTTCCCATATTTAACTTTTGCAGTATCTGTGGTAGCTTGTAGTTAGATAATAATTCTGAGCAATTGTTTGGCATCTACCTTCTGCACATAGCAGAGTCTCAGTATTTCAGTATTTTCAGTGTTATCTTTTTCTAATATATAAGTGTGTGTGTGTGTGTGTGTGTGTGTGTGTGTGTGTTAAAATGAAGCAACCAAATAAAACCCTTCTGGTTTTTGTTTCTTGTTTAGGAAAGAATGAAAAAGATGCCCCTGAAGTTGCTGAGATATCTCAAAGCAAAGCTGAACATATGGTATGCACCTGGGGTACACAGAACATGCATGGAGAAGGTCCTAACGGATACTCAGCCTTCCCTTCTCTGATGTTGGGGGGACTTCCCTTGGGTTTCTGATTCCCACCCAATCCCTTGATGTCAGACTGTTTGACTCCAAGACTCCACAGGCAGAGAAGGGAGGCAGAGGAACTCGGAGTATGGGTCAACTCTATCCCAGCTTTCACCATCAGTAGGTAAAAATCTTGCCACCAACACCAAGAAATTGTACCCATAGCATGTGTGCAAGAGTCTTTCCAAAGCTTTAGCCCATCCACCAACTGCCTTCAAAAGAAAGGGTAATTATGAGACCTATTTTAACATCTCAAGTCCAGCTTCCAGAAACTAAAGGTGACCTTTTCCCCAGGCATTACATTTTAAAATGTAACAGGCCCTATGATTTAAAAAGAAAAAACAACAACAAAAAATCTGGCAAGCAGTTAAAATCCATTTGAATATTCCCAGCATTTAGCCAAGAGATGTTGTAGAATTGAAAAACAGTCTGAGTTTTTCTATTGTTGTTGTTTTTTAAATGCCCGGATTAGAACATAATTTGTCTTAAAATGACGGGAGGCCTCTTCATGCACTTCACACGTTGAAATATTTTAGAAAACAGTATCATTTTGGCAAGCCTCTTGCCATGCAAGAAACAACAGCAAATGCTTTTCTCCTTGAGTGTTAAGTCTGTTGTGAATAAGATTGTAAAAAATATATTTTGCTCTTTTATTTTGCCTCTTGTTTGAGAATTCTGTTGCATCTCTGCAATAATTGATTCTTCTCACATTTCTGTATAAGCAATATTCATTGTCCCACTTTTTAAGGAGAATTGATGCAGAGAGTTGGTAAAGCAACTTTCCTATTTCCCCAGAGAAAATCATTCATTCATTCATTCATCTACTTTTTCATTCACCAAACATGTCTTGAGAACCTTCTCAGTGCCAATCACTACAAAGACCTTGACAATACATCAGCAGCTATCTCAGGTGCCTGGCCCTCATATCTCTGCGGAAGGAGATACTCAGACAAGCACAATATCCCATGATAATTGCTTTGATAAGCAAAGGGGCTGCAAAGAATCTCTTCTCCCCTGTCTGAGAAGGCCTTCTACACGAAGTAGAGTATGAGATGGCTCCTGAAGAATGAGTAGAAGTCCAACCGTTCACAGCATAGGTAGCAATAGGTTCTCATAACAGAGATACAGCACTGTGGAGAGACACAAGCAAGGAATCTTGGCAGAGGAATTGAAATGGTATAGGGCATGTTGGTTGATTACTTACTACTTACCTAAGTCTAATTCAGTTCCATACAGCTCTCCACTTTCCCTTTCCTTTAGTGGTCAAAGAGAATTGAACTCTCTAGAGAAATATAAAACTATTTAAGACCTGTTTCTCAGATCCAAGATCATCTTTGATCTCTCCAAAATCATCCATCAAAAAGTAAGCAAATGTACATTAATTTGGGCAGATTTTCTAAAGCTTTCTTCAGATTTCTTTTTTTTTTTTTTAAGAGAGAGGGACAGTGAGAGAGAGATACAGAGAAAAAGAGGATCAATTTTATTTAGCTTTTCATGTATCTTCAAGACTTCCTTGTGTATGTCGTGCTGGGGTTTGAACTCGCATACTTGTGCATGGCAGGCAAGTGCTGTAACCACTGAGCCACCACTCTAGACCCCTTTCTTCAGATTTCTGAAGTCGTTCATAACTCTAAAATTGCATAAGAATCACTGTCTACTGTAAGAAAACATCCTATTGGGGCTGGAGCAGTGGCTCAGTGGTTGGGGCATTTGACTGTCATGTGCAAGGACCCAGGTTCAAACTCTGCACCACTTATACAATAAAATGTCAAAGCAATGAAAACCATGTGAAAAACTAAATAAAAGTGATCCTTTCCCTCTCACTGTTCTTCCCTCTCTCTCTCTTTCTCTAAAAAAATCTTATTTTCCAAAAATTTATTTTGTCATAGTAAAATTCTTTTCTAGTAATCCTTAAAACTTACTGGCTGCTTGTCATCCATGTGGATGTGATTTTTGGATTGCATTCTAGTATTTCAAATGAGAGGGTTCTTCACATGCTACTGTAGCAGCTTAATCAATGTTTATTAACTAACACAGAACTTGGTCAATCCTGTTGCAATTACTACTCTTTAGGAGTGTGGAATTTTTCACACTCAAATTTCATATGAAAAATTTGAGACAAAGGTACAAAATCAGAAAAATTCAGACATTTCAAAGTTGGGGGAGTGAGATGGTATACAAAAGTTAGAGGTATAATTTTATGGCACAATATGAGCAAATACAATGCAATGAAGAGTATTAACTCTACAAGTTTAATTTATTAGAAGGATAGAGAAAGTCATTATTTTACCTAAGGACAAAAACGCAAAACCAGAATCTCAAACACCATCCAGACTATCTTTTCTCCCTTTATCTCTCTCTCTCTCTCTCTCCTCTCTCTCTCTGTCTCTCTCTTTCTCTCTCTCCTGTCAACTTCATCTTCTCTTTCTTAGCTGACCAGCTTTTTCTCATTTCTAACGCACAGGTGGAAATCTGATAGAATTTCCAGGTCTCACTCAGAATGATCTCTGCTTCTGCCTCTATCTTTCTCTCACACAAATAGATCCCAAATTTCTGGAATAGTTCTATTTGCCCACTTTACACTAGATGCCCAGTCCTGAACTATGCAGCAGGAACATGGTGGGTATCTCTATAACGGTGGGAATTGGCAGGTGGGAACATTTCAAGGAAAAGCAGAGCTGGTCATATCAAATTGTCTCTACATGGAAAGGGGTCACATTGCTTGGATCCATTTGTCTATTTAATTCTAAATACAACTCTATTTTGTACTAGACATGAGATTAGGATGCCTAGATGAACTCACCTCAATGCCTGTTGGTCCAGCTTAAGATCTGTGCGATCTTAGTAAATCACTTGCGCTTTCTAGGCCTCATCAGAATAGAGGTGCTTTAATATCCTTTCAAATGGGCCCATGAGCCTAGGACACCATCGTTATTGCCTCAATTACTTTTGGTCAAAAATGTTGCACTAAGGAGCCAGAGTATTCTGACTGAGAAGTTTAAGCTTTGCTATCCCCTGTAGATCCCACTAGTATAATTGGAGTAGAACCTCAGGAAGAAATCTCATACAGTTACACAGTCCTTTGCTTTGTGCAATTATAAAATGAAAATGGAATAAATTGATGATGTCATCTTCTTTAAAAGAAAAAAAAAACACTTAACCATGTTTGCATCCAGCAAAATTTGAAGGACATGGCCCTATGGTCCTGAGAATTTGAAACTTATCCTTACTTTCCAAAGCCACAACTTGCAATAAATCTTCTTAATTGCGTGACCTCATTTTTAGCCAAGAGATAGGAGGTACTCTGGATGGTGACTGTGCTGCTGGTGAGATGCTTGCATTATTTTGATAGAAAACTCCAGAAAAGGAGCTGAGTCCAGGAAACTCTCCTGATGAGACTTCAGCCCCCAAAGATCCTATGAGCTGTTTGAAGATCCGGCCCATCTCCCAGCCCTTCATGAGTCCAGCCATGAAGAAACACCCTGAAGAATGTGAGGCATGGATTGACAGGTTCAGGAAGCTGGAAAACGCCCTGTACCTATGTGATCTGAGTAACTCAGGTGAGGTATAAACTATAAAGGGCCAACCCTTTCTATTTGTGTTTTAGTCTAAATGTGGAAACCTCATTTTCTTATATTTATTAAACAAACAATACAATTTCTTTGTAAACCATGTGCCTGGCACTAGGCTGAGTTTACTCAGGAAATACAATGATGAATCCAACAATAACCCCCACTAGGTTGCCTACAATCTCTTCACATTCTTGATCCTTCCTCCACTCTATTGCTCAGTCCAACCTACAATCCAATCTTATAATTCCCTAATTAAAAGACATACTGCTAATGGGATGACCTCCAAACTCCTTATCAAGGCAAAATCTGGTCCCTGTCTCCCTGACCAGTCTCTTCTCCTGTGTTTAATTTCTCAGTACATCTGCTCGGTTATAATAAATAACTTGCCTTTCCTCAAATTTGCCTTGCTTTTCTCATATATCTTTCTTTGTTCTTATCCTAAGCTTTCCATCTGAGCTATCTCCTCCTACAACATCAACCCTCACTCCCCTATCCCTCCTCACAACACACAGTCTTGTCCACCTGGCTAATTATTGCCTAAATACCTTTTATATTGGAATTCAAGCACTCCTCTGAGAGTCTCCAGACAGATCTAGGCCAACCTTCATCTGAGCTCTTGAGCTTATTTAATATCCATTGTCATATTTGATAGTTTATATTTTTTATTTGAAGACTTACTATATATATATGCTTACCAGAAAATTGTATTCCTTTTACACACTAGCACTTGCACAACTCTTCCCAAGTTTTTGTTTTGAGGCAACAATAAATGAATGCATATGTATAAATCGATAAATCCAAGATGGAAGGCGATAATTGCCATTAGAGTATTATATCTGGGCATTCAGAGAAATGAGAATTCCTTCATAGGGTGATCTGGGAAGACTATGCTAATGTTAAATTAATCATTAAGGATAAAGGACAATTTGAACACAAATGGGTAAAACAGTGAGACTCTTGGCAAAGGTGCCAGGTTGGCCAAGCAAAATGCTATGTGCTCCATGCCCAGGGTTCAGTTAGGATAGAGTGTGGGGGTTTTCAGCAAAGAGTTAAAAGCAAAGATGGGGGCTGAAGTGGTGGCTTGGCAATTATGGCACTTGCCTGGCATGCGTGAGTACACAGGTTAAAACCCAGCACCCACATACACAACTAAATGTCGGAGTAACGAAGGCCACGTAAACAACAAAGATTGATTCGTTCTCTTTCTCTCTCCTCTCTCTCTGTCCTTCTCTCTTAAAAAAAAAAGAGAAGAAGAAGAAGAAGCAGAGATGAAAACATAGAATGGAACCACACATTGAAAAGTTTTAAATGCCAGACCAGGGAATTGTGACTTAAATCAAAAATAGTGATAGGCACTGAGAGTTTCTGAGCAGAGGAGTGATTTGATGAAGTTGTTTTTCAGAAAGATCCTTGATTTCTATCTGCAGAATGGAGAAGATGAAATACAGTAAAGCAGAAAGGAGGCCATCGTGGTGTCTTTGTGAGAGAGAATGAAGCTTAGAACTAGGCCAGAGACCCTGAGGATAGAGAAGAGGGAGCAGATGCAAAAGCACATGGACAAAACCGTCCCTCTTAATTACATAGTGTGCTGCATGAAGAGTTGGTGTGCTGTTAGTACTCTCTAGAAGTCACCGCACAGCAAAAACAATGACTTCATTTTATTTGTGTGCTTTTTTTTTTCTCCTTGTGGTTTTTTCTTTCGATTTTATTTTACTTTGAATTTCCAAAGCAGTTAAATTATAGAGCACATGAAGTAAAACTACCACATAATACACAAAGATTTTTAATAAATTTTAAAAGTACAGAGAGACATTGAAAACTTTAAATGAAAGATTCATATAATTATGAATGTATTTATTAAAACTTTATTATAACCCCTGCACTGTGATAGTGGCTGGACCAAGAAGAAAACTGGAAAGTATGAGACATGGTCTTTGGCCTCAAAGAGCTTCCTTTTTGTAAGATACAAAGACTGTTTTCATTCAACACCAGTAAAATAGGAAAGAGAGAAAAGAAATCAGGAAAGGAAGAAAAACTGATAGCATGTCACGAAGTATTATAATAGAAGGCACAAATGAGTGTCAAATAGCCAAAAATAAAAACAAAAGGTATCAAGTAGTAGGAGAAAGTAGTTCCAGTGTACAGTAGGGTGACTAAATAATGATAATGTAATGTGTATTTCAAAAAGGCTAAAATAAAGTATCCTGAATCTTCTACCACCAAAAAAAAATGATAAATGTTTGAGGACATGGATATTCTTACCCCAATTTGAACATTATATATAGTATATATATTTGTCAAAATATCATGTGATACCCCATAAACATGTACACTTTTTATGTGTAAATTAAAAACATCAAGAGTCAAAAGGAAATAGAAAAGAAGTGAAAAGTCACCATCCAATGGGATACCAGAAAGTGCTCCTTGGAGAAGCAAGACATGAGGCAAAGGAGACTTTGGAGAGTTGGCAGGCCATTCTGAGTTTGAAAACATCTTCTTCAAAACTTCAGGCTTGGGAATGATTATGACGGGGGAAGGGTGTGAGCAAGACAGTCCTGAGATTCATGTTGGATCCATAGTAAAGGTGAGACCCTACTGTGAATCCTGAGGATGAGGCTTCTATCTCTGGCCAGCATTCACCAAAGTTTCAACCAGAGGAGGACATCATGAAGGCTGAGATGGATTCTTTTGGGAAGATTCTGGAAGAAAGATTGAAAGTTTATTGTTGGAACCCCAATTCTAGATATTCATAACAAAACTGTGAGAGTAGCTATGGGGTTATGACAACCAATAAATTAATTATTAATTAATTTAATTAAATAAAAACAAAAACCTGAGTAGATAGAAAAGCTATTCCTAAAGAAACAAAGGCCAAGTCATGATGATGAATGATGGATCATAAACTTAGCTGCTAAGAGACTCCCCAGAGATTGGGATCTTTCTCATAGGAACAGAACAGTTCTGGGGCAAAGCAGAGGTTTGTTGACTTTGGAGGCAGATTTCAACAGATTTGAAATGCCTTTCTCATGGCCTCTTCACTATTTATGCCTGTTTTCCCTGTTTCTATGAAATTCATTAGTTCCTCAACAGCCAAGGAATGTGTCAGCCAGATCTGGGAACATCTACAACTGTCTTTAATGAGGAAGGGGGATTAACTGAGGTCATTCAGCTGGTTTACTAGCTGCAGGGTTTAGCAGACCACTCAGGCCCCCTCTAGATGTCGAGCAGATGACACCCACTTTGCCCACAGATGAATCACTATTCTTTATTATGTGCAAGGAAATATGTAGGCCAGGGTGTTCTTCAGCCAGGATGAAGACAGACCATCCATCATCAAATCAGTGTTTCTGGGAACCTACCAAGCTTTTTCTCTAATGGGGTTTGTCAAGAAAATAGCCTTGAGGAGAAGGAATAAGGAATGACTATGAATAACTGGTCATTTTTTTCTAAAGAAAGAAGGGTGGTTGGGATAAATGTCTGAGCAAATGGTGCACTTGGAATTTGCCCAGAGAACCAAAGGCTAGATAGAAAATATTTTAAAGTTCAAGGAAGCAGAATGCCTTAAAGGACATTCTCTGCATGGACTTGGACTCTACCTACCCTTCATGGCTAAATTCTCACATCAAGCACATGCTGAAGGGATTAGCACCCTTATTTACAGAGGAGGAACTCAAGCTCAACATGATAAAATCATAGCCAGTAGGAAGTTGAGCCATAATTCAAACTCAGCCCTGTATGACTTCCTGCTACAGACAGCTTTCAAGATTTACAAGAAAAACATGAGGTTTTGTTTCATCAGAAGATTTAGATTCAAGTCCAGATTCCTCCAATTGTTGAGCCCTAGAAGTTAGTCACTTACTCTAAGCCTATTTCCTCATCTATAAATTAGGACTGATAATAATAAAACATACCTCCCAGATTTGAGAAAGGCTCAAATGAGAGAAAAGATTTGAAAGTTTTTATAAATTATAAAACAATATAGATATTAAAGAGGTTCTTCTTATTATTTCTTTCCTTTTGATTCCAACAAAAGGATAACTTTCTGACACTCAAATGGATTTTAAGTGGCATTTCATGCAGCTGTTCTGGCCATCCCATAATGACAGAGTAAATTAGACAGATACAAATGTCTGGGAGTGGACTTTTGTTTGACACTAGGAATCTTTTACCAATGGTAGAGCTTAGAAAATAGAAAATATCACTGTGATTATCACATGAACTTCCTCCTTTGTCATTACCTTTAATTTTTACTGGAAAATTTAAACTGAAAGTTGCATATTCTAGTAATTTCTTCATGTCAAAATGCATCTTGTATATTTTAAATAATGATAATGATATCATTAGTATAATTGTTCTATATAATAATTGTCATCAATGAGTGCTTACTGTAGTAACCAGTTACTATTTTATTGATTTTCACAAAATTTAATTGTACCTATTTTAAAGTTGAGAAAAACAAGATCCAAAAAAATGAAGTAACTTCCCCAAAGTCTTATAGTCAGACACTTCCTCCACAGCCCATGACTGACATTTCCAGAGGAAGAGTATGGGAAAATTTTTAGATGGAGCAAACCTAAGCAGAATCAGGAACAACCAACAAATCCAGAGAATTAAAAACGCAGGAGAGATAGTTAAGAGTGGGTCATATTGATTCTTAAACACATTCTCTGAATTTTGAAGATCTACATTACAGGTGTGAATGAAAAGTTTATATTAAATATCTTTTATAGGGATGAAAAATACATCCCTTGCATGTTGCTCTTCTATTCTCCTATAACTGTGCAGACTGTTATGAGTGACCGTGAAATTCTTTCTCAAAGAATCCATTTGGTCATTTTGTAGCATTTGGCCTATGCAATGAATGAGGTTTACCTGAAGGGAAGATAGGCATTCAAACAGGCAAAATAGACTATAAATAAACCAATCAGAAAAGACAGTAAACTGTAGCCCCTGTTAAAAATACCTATTAGAAGCCGTGCACCATGGCACATGCCTATAATACCAGCTTCTTGGGAGATGAAAGCAGGGGGAATACAATTTTGAGGCCAGCTAGGGCAACTTAGTCAGAGTCTGTCTTAAAATAAAAAATAAAAAAGGGCTGGGGCTGCAGCTCAGTGGTAAACATTTGCCTAGCACAAAAGAGTCCCTGTGTTGTGTTCAACCCCCAGACAAAAAGAATACCAATTAGAGAGTAATTCAGAGGGGAAGCTTATGCCCAACAGTCTTTTCATTTAAAAATATCAATAGAAGTGGAGGGTGGTGGTGCATGCCTATAATCCCAGTGGTTCCAAAGACGGAAGCAGAAGACTCCAAGATCAAGGCCAGCCACAGGAACATGGTGAGGCCCTAAGAAACTTAGAAAGATGCTATCTCAAAAAATAAAAACTAAATATGAATAGTACTTGGTAGCTTAAACTGGGATGACAGCTACCCACCGTTGACCCCCTCAACTGGGCTAATAATGACTTGCTGCAAAAGGACCAAGGCACTGACTCTGGATTGAGAAAGAATTTCGCAATCACTTTTAACAGTCTGCACAGGTAAAGGAAACAAGAGGAGCAACATTCAAAGGACATATTTTTCATCCCTATAAAGGCTACTTAAAACTTTTTCATTGACACCTGTAGCAAATATCTTCACAATTCAGTGAACATATTTAGGAAGCAATATGACCCACACTTAAAACAGCCTCTTCTTTCTCATTCCATAGTATAGTAGTTAACCTTGAGCAACCTTGGGAAAGCGCCTCAACAACTCTAGGACTCAGCTTCTCCCTTTGTGAAAGTTATGATTGTGGGTTAGTAATGGGGAAATGCATGGAACAGTGCTTGGGACATAGTAAATTTTATACATAAATATCAGTCATGATAACTGCTGTGCTCTAGTTAGCTGTCCGTATGACTTATCTTCCAATAGGTCATGAAGCTTCCAGAAGTAACATTTCTCTAATCCTCTCTATTCCTAAGTGCAGTACTTGTGCATATCTAGGACTATAAATAGTTTTAGTTTTTAAGGTGTCCCTTGATTGATAAGAGGGAAAAATAGTTTCAAAATAGGAGTACTTAATGTCTACCTGGAAGTCATTCAAGCTAATGTATATTTTTCTTGGTTCTCCCATTCTTCTTTAAAAAATCTCAACCTGCCCAATTCAATCACAGGAGTTCTGGAGAAGGATCGAGCCAGACGCCTCATTCACAACTACAATCTCATTTACAACCTGTCCCTGAGCCCTCGGAAAATTGACCAGGCCTTGCGCAGATTCCGTTCAGGAGAAAATATGCTCTTGGAGCCAGCACTGCGGTACTTAAAGGAGCTATGATAACAAGACCATATTGTGCGAACAGATGTTTCTCTTATCTCCCTTCTTACCCAGACACATCTTGCTCCCCAGCCTGAGCGCAGTGGTGGGGGCACTATGGGAACTGAGGCTGCTGCAGCTATGGTAGATGCTTTTGACTAGGTCTTGGAATCTGGTTTGATGCTTACTCAAAGCAATCAGAAAAAAACAGGTTTTCTCGTCTGATGTGGCAAGAACCCAATTTCTTAAGGTACTGTTATAATAAACGTCTTAATATGATGTGTTTGATATTTTTTTCTACGCTGTGAACCAGACTGTTTTTGCAAACTCCACTGTTTTATGTGTGGGGGGTTTGGGGGGAATGCCAGATTAATATATTTCCTAAAGCACCTGGTACACAGTACACTTAAATGCATCATTTTTTGCCTAGGTAAAAATGCCCTTAACCTAGTCACTATTCTAAGAAGGATCTCCACATTATAAGAAAAATGCAAGCCTTAACATTATCTTAATACTAAGCAGAAGAATAATTCCAAGCAAAGTTTCCTTAATAAGTACAGTGTCTCCTACACTACAAACTAGAAAATATAATACTGTCCCCAGAGATATTTCCAAGAGTCGTGGATAGAAGGGTTGAGGAATGATTCTTGGGGCAAAGGGTTCTGGGAATAAGTAACATCTTCTGCTCTCCTGGGGCAGGAAAAGCAGGCGAAATTTTCCCCCAGTTCCTGTGGCTCTATCCTAAACATCCTTCCCAACTCTGCCCCTCTTGGGCAACACACATCACACACACAGGTAGCCATGGGTTGAAGAAGGAACACCAAAAACAAATTGCCCAAACTTATCACTAACATGGGGGCACCTGGATACTTATCTTCAAATCAATATAAGAGACAGGATGACTAATTAAGTCAAGGGGAAAGGCTTCTGATTATCCACTTTTATCCATTTTCAATAATGATGCCTTGTGAAATCTTACAAACAAAATTTCAAGAACAAAACCATTTGAATTCACTAAATAAATGCTTTGATTTTTATAATCCTTGCATTGTCTATTTTAAAAAATGCCTCTTGAGATAGACTGACCACTTTCCTATTTTTCTAGAATCCTTGAACCTGCTCACTGCCTCGTAGGCAGAGGAGCAAGTAAACAAACATGACTTTCCTCTTTCTACCAGAATGCCAATTTTGGTAGAATACTAGGACAAACAATTTAATATACACTGGGCAACTACCATGTGTCAGGAACTTCACGTATTTTGTTTTCTCCAACTCTGACAATTCAATAGGACAGATTTTACAGCTCCATTTACTGATAAGGAAACAGAGGCCCAGAGAACTGAAGGGTAAGAAAGCTGTTGAGTTGTGCCAGTTAATAGTTTGCCAGAGGAAGAAGGGCTTCCTGGGGAGCCCCAGTAGAAGGAGACCTAAGCATGCCCTGGTACCAGCTTCATTTCTTTTTCTTTTTCTTTCTTCTTCTTTTTTTTAAGAGAGAGAAGGACAGTGAGAAAGAGAAAAAGAGAGAATCAATTTTATTTATTTTTCTTCATGTGGCATTCATTGCTCCGACACTTTGTTGTATATATAGGCTAGGGTTCGAACCTGCATCTCCATACATGCCAGACAATCAATGTAATCACTGAGCCTCTGCTCCAGCCCCTCCCAGCTTTATTTCTGCAGGCAAGTGGATTGGAGAGGCAGTGGAGTAAAGGGAGGCCCTAGACATGAAATCAGAGTTATTAGACTAAGTCTCTAAGTTCCTCATAGGCAGTGATTTTACCCTGCCCAGTTCTTTATGTCCAACATAAATACAGTTGCTGATCCCTGGCCTCAGCACTACAAGTTGTACAAATAGAGGGTATTTCATTTACATGAACTGCAGCATGAAAGGTGTCCCTGGAGCTCTGTGACTATAGATCAATAACCTGTACTCCCAAAGTGTTGCTGAATGAATACTTCTATAAGCAGGACAACCACAGCCAGAATGTAATCCACAGTGACTACCACCACCACCCATACCTCCACAGCAAACGGAAAAAGAACAGGCTTGAAAACAACCCATAGCCTGCACTTGGGTTTCATAGCTGGCAGCCTCTCTGCAAGTTGCAGATCTTCCTAAACTTTAGTTTTTTTCATCTATACAAATGGAGTTGTTATACTTACTATCAGAAGGTATAAACATAAAGTAATGCCATTTGGACATTTCCTTGCTACTTGCCGTATAGATGAACTATTTTTTTCCCTTTTCATGTATGTGTGTGTGTGTGTGTGTGTGTGTGTGTGTGTGAGACTCTATCATTGAACTATACTCCCAGCACCTGGATATACCTTTCTTTAAGACACTTACTTTTAGTGACCAAACACTCATAAAGGTTCATAAAACTTTAAACAATGGTCTGTGTGAAATGGCATAGAGAATTCAGACCTCCACTATAGCAAAAACAAATTTTGAGACATATTTTGGCCTTCTATTGCCAAGTGACAATTGCTTTTGAAACGTCTTCTGTCTAGAATTCTTCACTGCTTTACCCCAGTGTGTGCATATATGTGTGTCTATGTATGTATGTTAAGTAAAATGTATTCTGACACTTGTGAAAATGGTAAAGCAGCTTTCATCCAGAACTATCACAATAGGTAAAGAGACTACTGCAATGGAGTCAAACAGTGAGGAAGAAATACTGGGCTCAACTCCAAATCCAATAAAGGAAAGTGGAAATCTATACCCATGAGCAGGAGGGCATGGTATTGCTCCATGGAAAATTACTAAGGAGAAGCATCAGAGATGAGAGAGAATTCCAACTAAACCTGCCTAACAGGATTCTTGCTGAAGGCAGGCCAGGGTAATCAGATGCCACCTGGGGGGTAGTAAATTAATTTCTCTGGTCAAGAAGAGAATCTTTTTCAGTGTGTGTTTGTGTGTCTGTGCGTGTGCATTGCTAAAGTACATAATCATTAGTTTTTCTGAGTAAACATTAAAACAAAATTATTTAAATTAACTCATAGAGAAAAGCTCAGCTATTGAGGGAACAATATGACAGCTGAGGTTACATGGCTATGAAGCAAGCCACTGTAACAAACAGGAACATCGAATACGTCGTGACTTCTATGCGGAGACTTTGTGGGTTTGGTTTAGAAAAATCCATTATTATCTCTTCTGTTTCTCAGTAAATGGAACTTTTTATGCTCCCTGTGGCTGTGTCATTGTGAGCCTGGTGTCTGTGGGCTTCACCAGCCTCTTCTGGCAGAACTTTTCCAAATGAGGGTCTGCATACAGTGGGCTTGCTAATTTTCAACAAGCCTTGGAGAGACATGGAGTCAACTGTGTGGGCACCAATTCTCCAAGAGCCTTGGCCTTTAAAAATGGAAAGAGCACAAAAGAGGGACAGAGGAAGAATTTCACCAGTGGGGAGACTTTCTCCCCGATGTGTGATCCTGAGCAATTCACTAACTACCAAAGAGCACAGTTCTAGTTTAGATGTGAGGTGTCCCCCAAAAGTTCAGGTGTGAGACAATGCACGAAGTTTTAAAAGTGAAATGATGTGGTTATGAGTGTTAGGTGGATTCCAGATGGCTGGGGGCAGGGCATCAGGCAGCCCTAGCATGAAAGGAACAACCAATCAGACACTGGCAGACAAGCCCCAGTGCCACTTCCCCTGCCCACCCTCACCATGGCAGTGCAGGTGAATGTGGCCTGAGAGCTGCCGATTCCGATAAAGAACATCCTCTTCTGAACTTTTGGTGCCAAACACCCATTTTTTTTTTATCACATGTGGTGCTGAAACACCCGTTTTTCTGATTTTTTACAATGAGATCCTTAACCCAATCAGTAAATGAATCCCCTGATAGGGATTAACTGAGTGGTAACTGAAGGTAGGTGGGTGTGGATGGAGGAGATAGGCCCCCGAGGGTGTGC
>PVKS010043530.1:0-14820 GCA_004027875.1 Aplodontia rufa | reverse complement strand
GCATTTATATCACTTGTAGGGGCAAAATATAGAAGGGTGTACCTCTTGTGGGGGTAATTCTGGTTTAAGAACATTTACATATGTTATTATTTTATATGTATTTATGATTGTACAATAACTCAACTATTTAATAAGAATATAAAAAAATAAAATTGGGAAACTACTGTTACTGTTACTTTTTAAATAAAATTTTTATTGAGATACTTATAGATTCACATACTGGTGTTAAAAATAACAAATAAAAAAGACATCTTTCATGCACTTTATCAGGTTACATCCAATGGTAATAGTTTGCAAAATAATAGTATGATATTATTACTAAGGAATTGAAAGTGGTACAATACAATGAATCAGATTTTCCAGTTTTATGTATACTCGTCTGTGTGTATGTGTGTGTATGTGTGTGTTTCTATGTGTTACATCCTACCCAGTGTATCACCTGTGTTGTTTCATGTATCCACCATCACAGTCAAGATACTGAATAGCTCCAATAATATAGGAATCTTTTATTCTGCCCTTGTATAACCACTTTCACTACTCCTCCTCCCTCAATGTCTCTAACCTCTGGCATTACTTATCTGTCCTTTAATTCTAAAAGACTGTCATTTCAAAAACATGTAAATAAAATCATGTAGCATGCAAAAATAATATTTCTGGGGGTTGGAGTGGTGGCTTGGGGATTGTGGCACTTGCCCGGCATACGCAAGTGCATGGGTTCAAGCCCCAGCACCCACGGGTGCTGTACACGACTGAGTGTCAGAGTAATGAAAGCCATGTGGGGAGAATCAATGGAAATTGATTCTCTCTCTCTCTCTCTCTCTCTCTCTCTGTCTGTCTCTCAGTGTCCTTCTCTCTTCCAAGAAAATAATAATAATAATAATATTTCTATAATTATTCATATAGGTTGATTTCATGACACTCAGGGATTTTTATGTTTTATATTTTTTTTTTTTAAAGAGAGAGGGACAGTGAGAGGGAGACAGAGAAAGAGAGAAACAACTTTATTGAGTTTTTCACATGGCCTTAGTTGCTCCAACACTCAGTTGTGTACGTGGTGTTGGGGTTTAAACCCGGGTCCTCATGCTTGCCAGGCAAGTGCCGAAACCGCTGAGCCACCGCTCCAGCCCCTATGTTTTACATTTTTAATTTTTATATTAGTTTTTCATTTTGGATGGCCATGGTTTTCCCTGTATATTTGTGATTGTACAATAAAAATATAGTCATGAAGAAAATCTTACTTAACATTAAGAAAAATAATTTTGAGTTCTTCAGCTATGAAATAAGGTTTTATTTTGAAAGTTACTTTGACAATTTCTTTGCAACATAAATGTTGGAAAAGGTTATCAGTGTAATATTTTATTCAATCCTCCCAATATTTGAGCATGTGAAATATTTTAATAATTGTTCTATATATACTTACATCCCACTAGATAATACTTTGGTCCTATATTTTACTGGGAATGATTCTTTTTTGTCAAGCATAACTTAACTAATAACTAAATAGTAATCTAAGGTCACTGGTTTTTTATAAACTCTGATAACACTGAGTAGTTGGTTGAAAATCCTCATTTTACATTTTCTTTTTCATTTTAGTCATTTCATAGTTTTACTCAACAAATTTCTTACCTCTAGCAAACTGACAGCAATTGTCCCACATATTGTAAGCTCTCACAAGTTTTGCTCCCTTTTCAAACTGGTATCATCACTTTTCATCTTATTTGGGGCCATGCACCCCCAAATCTTTAATTTAGGTTTAGGTTGAGACTAGTAAACTTTTTCTCTGACTTTTCCAATAAAATTTAGTTTTCTTCTTATTGTTACTTCCATTTGAATAACTGTTACATGAAATCTTAACCATTTGTATTTCTATTTCCTGAAAAGAAAGCAAACTTTATTAGGGTAGAATACTGATGCAAAAGAATGGATGGAAAGAAAGAAAGAAGAAATATTTTCTGCAAAAATGAGGTAAAATTTTATATTGAAATATTAATATATTTTCTTTGGGATTCATAACAGTTGAAAACTATATTTTAGTATATACATATATTAAATCTATCCATTTTTTACTGCATGAAAGTAGGTACTTACACTTTTTTCCTCACGCTATAGTGCACTAAGAATAAAAGGTTATGGATATGCATTCCCTTATATTGTCTTAGAGACATGAGAAAGTAAATTAAGTATATTTTTATTTTTAAACATTTTTTCATTTTTATGTTATATAGACATGAGCTAGTTGTTTAACTTCTTATAATTATTTTTCTTCATCTCTAAGATTAAAATTTAGAAATATTCATTTAAGGTCCGTATAAATTCTAAGATTATAATAGGGCAATGTGAGTTTTGGTTTTAGAATATTTCATGAACAATTTCTTATCATTTCCTTTTTATACTTCTTAAACCGAAAATAGAACTTCCACCTTTTGATTCTCTATATAAATTGATAATGTTTCAATTATTGCACTGTGTTTTCTAAAGGCTTCAGTTCATATAATTCCTTTTTCTTCCAATTGAATTCAGGTGTTTTGATTTTGGATAGCAATGAATATAATTTGAGAAATTAAGAGATTTGGAAGCAAGCCTCCTCAAACTCAATGTGCACAAAATTTTTGTTTAAAATGCGAAGAGGAGTGAGATGGGAGAGAGAGACGGAGAGCTTCAGGCAAAAACAATACTGGTTCCTTAGATCTGAGGTGAAATCCAGGGGAAAAAAAGTGGTTTAATGAGCATTTTAGGTAGTTCCAATGCAGGTAGCAGAGTAACTGAGAAATCTGATGGAGTCTTTTTCTTCTTCCATTTCCTGTGTAGTAATTGGCTCATTCTCTAGTTACTATGGCTTTGTAACATATTATTCAAGAGCACGGTAGCTTAGGACAAAACAAGAGCAAAAGCAAATTTAAAAAAAAAAACATTTATTACCTGTAAAGATATTTTCAGGTTAAGAATTCTAGAGTGGTTTGGATGAGTGATCCTCACTTGGGGACTTCAGTGAAGCTGCAGTCAAATGGTGACTATGGCTAGGGTCATCTCAAAGGCTTCCTTATACATGTGTCTGGGTCTTGATTGGGAAGACCAATAACTGGGACTTCTCAAACTTCTCTGTTTATACATGGTCTTCTTCACATGATCACTCTAGAACGGTTTATGTAGTAGGGTGGCCTGTCTTCTTCTATGACAGAGCAATGTTCCAAATGTTTTTGTGGTAAGAGAGAAAGCTAGGCAAAAGTCGTATCCTTTTTACAAAATAGTCAAGAAAGCCTCCTGCACCACTGCTTTTGGCTAGAGCAGTCACAAACCTCTGCCCAGATTCAGGGAAATAAACACTGATCCCAAACCTTTCAGCCGCATCACCAAACCCATTTGCTAAAATGCACAGTAAATAACACAATTAGAAAATTATTTTATTAAGTTCTAATTTGGAATCAATAAAAAAGCTGAGCCAGGTATGATGGCACATCCCTATAATCCCAGTGCTTGGGAAGCTGATTGCAAGTTCAAAGCCAGCCTTAGCAACTCAGTAAGGCCCTAAGCAATTTAGCAAAATAAAAAATAAAAAGGACTGGGGATACTGCTCGGTAGTTAGGCACCTCTGGGTTTAATTCTTGGTACGGAAAAAAAGAGTAGTTGAGATAAATGAACAAGTGGTAACTTTTCAGTAGCATACTAAAGCTCCATAAGACAAGAGTCTGAGTTTTCTAATTCTATATCTTATGAGATAAATTATGACCTCCAATCATCCCTACACACTATTTTTCATGACAGACTACTTGGATCTAAGGAAGACTATATGAAAAATTTCATGTTCTTCATCATGAAAACATAGAGATGCTTGAAGGCCTGTTTGGAAAGGTTAGCACATACATGCATAAATACTCAATAAATTAAAGCTTGACATAAATGTCAGCACGCTTACCATGCCTTCTTTATAAATTAAGGAAATGAGCAAACCTTATGTTAAACCTTAAACACATGTATTATACACATGTGTGTGTGAGGTGGGGGGAGATACACAGACCAGACAGGATGAAATTTTAATTCAACAGTTTAGTGGTTGGGCTATTCATTGAGACAAGGCAAGAATTAAGAGAACCAACCAGGGAAGATATACAGCTGCAGAGGAGCACAGGCATGCAGCCATTAGCATGCCAATCTTCACAAAGGAGGTGAGAGAATGATTTTAATGTAATCCAGGGCGATATGGAGCCATAATTAAGCATCAGTCAGAATCTTTGGCTATAAAAGGAGGTAGCCACTGCCCAAAATAGCAAGAGAATGAGAAAGAGGTGAAACTTTCTTTTTCTTCTCTTACCTTCTGGTCTCCTGCTACTTCCTCACCCTTGTCAGATCAAATAAGAATCCAGAGAACAGGACAGATGTCAACCTCTTAGAGCAGAGTGGAGAAGATGAGGGCAATGAATGATCCAAAGAGGCAACTGGAGAGATATCAGCTCCAATAAACTAAGATTCACTATTGAGAACACACTTTTATCAAACTTTGCCCTCAACGACCCAGCTTGCTGGGAAAGCAGTTCAATTGCCTAAGATATTTCCCACAGCCTGTAACCCAGCCAAGATCTGGTTTCATCATTAATTTCTTGTCTGCTAACATGTGGAAGACAAATTATGTCTTTCTGCTGACCAACAACCAGGGTCATTGGGTAACAATGTGCCTAGAAACCACAAATTAACAAACAAACTGGTAACATTTGCCTGAGTGATATTGTGAAGCTGATTTCCCTTTCTTAATAGTAAACTAGATTTTATATCAGGCCATAGAAACTGAGGGCTTTTGTTGAGATTCTGGTAAGAGGTACAAACACCACTGTAAGCTCAAGTCTTGTGTTTGATAATGCCTATACTCAACTGCTGTTAAAATTAGAAAGATCTGCTCTTAAAAAGTGAGAACTGTTCTCTAAAGTTATTTTTGTTTTTACCAAACCCATTACAGAGAAACACCATATCTACAAGATAAGAGAATGGGTCCAATGGTTCGATGGGATTCTAACATTTGCATTATGCAAAAGCTAAAAGTGTAGGTCAGTGGTGTTTAATACCCTCAAAGGACCACAAAAATTCAGAGACCAAGGTAGAAAACACTGTCATGAAAATTGGTGTCAAATAACAATGCAAGAAAGAAAAGTTTATAAATAATTTTTAATATAAACCATCAAGGGACAATTAGAACTAAAGTAAATGTAATTATAAACTTTTTTTTACTGATTCTTAAAATATGTGTATCCGCTGGCTTTAGTAATATTAACATATCACTAAATAAATAATTCAATTTTACTTGTGATCTCTTCATAAACTATAGCAAAGACCCATATCCAAAATAGAAAATATAATCAAATAAAAAATAAAACACTATGGGCTGGAGCGGTGGCTCAGCAGTTACGGCACCTGTCTTGCATGCACAAGTACATGAGTTCAAACCCCAGCACCACATACACAGCGAAGTCTCAGAGCAGCAAAGGCCACGTGAAAAACTAAATAAAGTTGTTTTTCACTTTCTCTCTCTCTCTCTCTCACTGTCCCTCTCTCTCTCTAAAAAAAAAAACAAAAAAACAGTAATCATAAAAAATAAATCTTGGGGCTGGAGCAGTGGCTTGGTGGTTACGGCACTTGCCTGGCATGGTACATAGGTTCAAACCCCAGCACCCATGTACACAACTAAGTCAACTAAGTGTCAGAGCAACAAAAGCCATGTGAAAAAACTCAATAAAAATTGATTCTGTCTCTCTCTGTCTCTCACTATCCTTCTCTCTTTAAAAAAAAAAAAATCTTGCCAATAAGTTTATCCACATCTAATTCTGATATGCCTTTGAAGTTAGTTTTAATGAATTAGTAAAATTAGTTCTATCGAAGATGCTGTAAAATATCTGACAAGTTTATATATGATTCTCACAAACCAAGCTTTTTTTAGATCATGGTATGTAAATTTGATATAGACCATGCATACATCACTACAGAAGCCAAATATAAAATGACACACATATACATTGTAACATGGGATACAAAATTAGTGTAGCCCAACTGAATGCCACTGTGAGTCCTTCAGCAGGGCTGATGGTGTGGGTGGGGGAGGGGCACCTTTACTCTTTAGAACAAGTCCCAAGAGGGCAGCTTCTACAACTTCTAACACTTTGTTATTGGTTAATTTGGGGCTTCTTTCACTCAGATGACATAGTTAGAAGGATGTCACTGCACAAATCAATACCTAGTGCCTTGCATTGATGTGCCTGCTACCTTAAACAACAGCTGTGTCTACAACCATCTTCTGAGTCATCAGGATACTAATTATGGTAAGCACGCTAGAGTGGGAAAGTGACTCTCCAGGAGAATTCCGAGCTCTTCCTGTAAAACTCATAGCTTGCTCCACATTCAGCAATAGCTCTTGTGGTTTCTCTTCCTTACAGGCTAGATTTTGCCTTTTTGTTGTCAAAAGTATGTAAAGCTCCCATTTGTAGTGAAATTCAGATGTGCACATAAAGTACCTTAAGCAATAGGAGCAGGTAGCGAATTTGTTAAAAATAAATGATGAAGGGAGGAGAAGGGGAAATGTTGGAACTGAGATAAAGCAAGGTACCATTCCAAACATTTATAAGCATGTCACTGTATGTACTGTAGTCATATATATATAAAATGTTCTTCATAGGTATAAGAATTATGTCACTGTACTTAGATTTTTTTTAGGAAAAACATAGGACCCAAAAGAAAGTCAAGGGATGGGGGGGACTGGTGGAGGGATGTAGAGGGATGTGGGGTGGGGGTGGATATTGAACAAATTGTATTGCTGAATTGTATGCATCCAGGAATATGTGACAACGAATCCCATTATGTAAAACTATAATGTATTAACAAAAAAGTAAATTAAAAAAAAGTAAACGATGCCAGCAATGGTGATATCTCTTCATTCTAGTTATGTTAAATTCCTCACAAAATTTCTGGTTTTTTTCTGGAGTTTATTCTTGCAGTCTAATGATTTTTACTCATATTCAAGGACATATTTGAAAAGAATATGTTGGAATTTTCTTAAAATTGTTCTCTCAAGAAGTTTTTAAAGGATATGATCATTTCCTTTCCTATTACATTTTCCTATTACAGGAATTCAAACCATTGGATTAAACAATGTGATGTAAGAATGCTCAAACTCTTCTCCTCAGAGCTACCTATCATACTTAATCCTATATTTATATTATTTTACTTCCTCGTCAGTGTGATATAAATTAAAAGTATTAGCACATATATGGGATATTAAATGTAAGTTGCAAAATAATATAAGAAGCAAAATGTCAGTAAGAAATATAGGTACTTACATCTTACAGAAATTTTATGACAATTCATTTTGAGCCATTAAAAGAATAGTAACTTTAAAAGTCACACAAAAATAATCATACATAAGATCGAAAATATAACAGATTACTTAAAATTAGTTGCATAGTTTAACTCATAAGTATTTTTCTATGTTTCTAACTTAATCATAAATTATATTTTTAAGAGTATAAAATTTATGATTTCTGTGTGGTTGTTATTTTAACATTTTCAATACACTCCCTTACCTCTGTATGCTAGCTATTGAGTTTTAACATTTTAAATAAAAATCTTAAAATATATGACTAAGAGCCTGCATACTTTTAGTCTATTTCTCATTAGTTTTTAAAAAGTGTTCATTTAATGTAAGATAGCATAATTAACATAAAATTGAATACATAGCAATCAAGTGTTTAAATTGATGAATTTGGACAAATTTATATAACCATTTGACTGTTGTCCCAAAGCAAGTATAGAATATTTCCAGCTTCCCAAAAACTTTCCTTATGTATATTTACAATCAGTGCCCTCAGTGCTGAGGGAACCATGTTTTGATTCCTACCACTTTGTCACTTTTGCTTATTTTGAAATTTCATACAAGTAAAAGTATACAGTTCTGATGTTTTCCATCTTCTGTTTAAGATATTTTTTAAATTTTTCCATGCTTTTGTGCATTATATTTTTATTCTTGTTGTTACATGCCATTATTTCACTACCTTAATAAACAACCATTTATCAATAGTCTCCATTTGATGGAAACATTGGTGTTTTCAAGGTTTTTTACCACTACAAAAGATGAAATATGCACATTCTTCTACAAGTCTTTTTGTGCGTATCTTAAATAAGTATGTAGAAGTGGAACTGTTCACTCTATCATTATCTCTCACTCAGTTTCTCTTCTAATTCATTTTCATTAGGTTCATCACCTTATGCCAGTCAGAATGGCAAAGATGAAGAAAATAAACAACAATAGATGCTGGAGGGGCTGTGGAGAGATAGGCACACTAACACACTGTTGGTGGAGCTGCAGACTGGTACAGCCCCTCTGGAAAGCAGTGTGGAGAATCCTCAAAAAACTAGGGATGAGTCCACCATATGACCCTGCTATTCCACTCCTGGATATCTTTCCAGGGGACTTAGAATCAGCACATTACAGTGACACAGCAATATCTATGTTCATAGCAGCACAATTTGCTATTGCTAGGCTATGAAAACAACCCAGATGTCCCTCACTGGAAGAATGGATCCAAAAACTGTGGTACATTTATACCATGGAATATTACACAGCAATTAGAAACAATGATATTGCAGCCTTTGAAAGTAAATGGATGGCTGTGGAAGAGATCATGCTGAGTAAAATCAGCTTAACCCAGAGAACTAATGGTCGATTGTCTCCACTCATCTGTGGAGGTGGGGACTAGACCCTGGACAGTGAGAAAGTTGGTCTATTAGCATGTGTTAAATCCAGATAAGATGTAATATTATACAACCTAATACTTTTTTAGAGATATTGTGGGAAGGGGAAGGGCGGGATAAGGGAGGGTATTTGGAGGGGCACTCCTGGGGGTAATTGCAATATCCAGAATATACACACATTTTATATTATTTTGTTAAAAACTTGTATGGTTGTTAAAAAAAAGTCTTGTTAAGGAAATTGGTGCCTACTCTGATATGGTGGAGTGTTGATCCTATTTTTCCTTCTAATAATTGTATGGTTGGTGGTTTGATTCCTAAATTTTTGATCCATTTGGATTTAATTTTTGTGCACATTGAGATATAAGGATCTAATTTGAATTTTCTGCATATGACTTGTCCAGTTTGTCCAACACCATTTGTTGATTAGGCTATCTTTCCTCCAAGCTATATTATTGTCCCCTTTGTTGAATATTAGATGGTTAAAGATTTGCTGGTTTACTTCAGTGTTTTCTATCCTATTCCATTGGTGTTCATGCCTATTTTGAGACCAGTACCATGCTGTTTTTGTTACTGCAGCACTATAGTATAATTTCAGGTCAGGTATTGCAATATCTATTTTCTTTTCTTTTTTTTTTTTTTTTTTTGCTTAGTAGTGCTTTGGCTATTCTGGGTTTCTTATTCTTCCAAATGAATTTGAGAATTGATTTTTCTATATCTGTGAAGAATGACATTAGTATATATATATTTTTTTAAAGAACCAATTTTATTTAGTTATTTTCCATGTGGCTTTTGTTGCTCCTACAGTCCATTGTGTATGTGGTCCTGGGGTTTGAACCCATGTCCTCGTGCAAGCTCCACAAGCACTGAGCCACCGCTCCAGTCCCTGAAATTGGTATTTGATGGGGGATTGCATTGAATCTGTACAATGCTTTTTGCAGAAAGATCATTTTAATTATATTGATTCTGCCTAACCAAGAACATGGAATGTCTTTCTATCTTCTCAGGTCTTCTTCAATTTCTTTCTTCAGTGTCCTATAGTTTTCATTGTAGACATCTTTGTTAGATTAATTCCCAAGTATTTTATTCTTTTTGAGGTTGTTACAAATGGGACATATTTCCTGATTTCTTGTTTGGACAAATTACTGTTGGAGTATAGGAAAGCTGTTGATTTCTGGGTGTTGATCTTGTGTCCTGCCACTTTGCTTAATCCATTTATGCACTCTAGAAGTCTTCTGATGGAGCTTTTTGGGTCTTCTAGATATAGTATCACATCATCATCAGCAAATAAAGAGAGTTTAACCTTCTCCTTTCCTATTTGTATTCCTTTAATTTCTTTCTCTTGTCTAATTGCTCTGGCTAGGGTTTTGAGGACTATATTGAATAAAAGTGGTGAGAGTGGACAACCTTGTCTTGTTTCTGAATTTAGTGGGAATGCTTTCAGTTTTCATCCATTTAGTATAATATTGGCTGAGGGATTGTCATACATGGCCCTTACAAATTTGATTTAAGTTCTGTTGATCCCTATCTTCTCAAGAGTTTTGAGCATAAATGAGTGTTGAATTTTATTGAAGGCCTTTACAGCATCAATTGAGATGATCATATGCTTTTTGACCTTAATTCTGTTTAAATGGTGTATCATATTTGTTGATTTGCATATGTTGAACCATGCTTGCATGCCTGGAATGAAGCCTAATTGATTATGATGAATTATCTTTTTGATGTGTCATTGAATATGGTTTGCCCGAATTTTATTTAGGATTTTTGCATCTATGTTCATCAAGGATATTGGTCTGTAGTTTTATTTTCTTGATGTGTCTTTGTTGAGTTGTGGTATCAGGGTAATGAATGCCTCATAGAAATGTGTTTGGGAGAATTCCATTCTTTTCAATTTCTTGGAGTAGCTTAATCAGGAGAGGTGTTTACTCTTCCTTCTAGGTGTGGTAAAACTCAGCAGAGAATCCATCAGGTCATGGGCTTTTCTTCTTTGGAATGATTTTAATTTTGGTGCCTGTTGTTGGGCTGTTTAGGCTTTCAGTATCAATCTGTGTTAATATGGGAAGGTTGTATGTGTCTAGAAATTTGTCCAGGTCTTCCAGATTATCTGATTTAGAGGAGAATAGTTTTTCAAAATAGGTTCTGGATTTTTGTGGGGTAAGTGGTAAATGCTCCTTTTTCATTGGTGATTTTGTTAAGTTTATTCTTCAATATTTTGATATTTTGTTATAGTAATGAAAAATGCACTAGTGCAGACATATATCCACTTTATAACATAATACAGAGTAAATTCTGTGTGCCATAAACTTCTTGCATTGCATCTCTTCCTCCCTCCCTACCCCTAACTCCTGGCAACAACCAATGTTTTTCCTGTCACCATTTCCAGAACATTATATGGTTGGAATAATACAGTATGTAACCTTTTAAGATTGGCTTCTTTAACTTGGTAATGTGCATTTAAGTCTCCTGTATGTCTTTCCATTTCTTGTTGGAGGTGAATGATATCCATTTACTGGGTGTACCACAGTTTATTCACTCATCTTCCAAAGGACTTCTCGGTTGCTTCCAGGTGTTGGTCTTTATGAGTAAAGCTGCTATACGTATCTGTGTGCAAGTTTGTATGCAGACATAAGTTTTCAACTTCTGGGGCTGGAGCGGTGGCTCGTCAGTTATGGCACCTCAGCTGGCATGAGCGAGGATGACGCTTAGAACCCCAGCACCACGTATACAACGAGGTATTAGAGCAACGAAAGTCACATGAAAAACTGAATAAAACCGATTCTCTCTTTCACTGTACCACTCTCTTAAAAAAATTTTCAATTTCTTTGCATAGAAACCAGGGAGCTCCCTAACATGTGTTGCTTTGCATACGTAGGCCCAGTGATGGGGAGAAGGAGGTAGTGTCAGCTTGAGCTCTGCAGTGTGTTAGGTAAGCACATTATTTCCATGTGTTTGGAATTCACCTTGGTTTTGCACTTCATTTTCCTCTAAATATATTCTTACGTGTTATAACTTAAAGTGCAAATTGGTGAAGGCAAATGGTGCAGAAAAGAGAATGCACCTTCTTCGGAATGGGCTCCCTCTCGCCTCTGCCTGTCTGCGTGTGCTCTGCTTTCTATGTGGCATGAAATTAACCTTGATCGCACCATAGTTCATGCACCGACTGAATCTCGTTTTGAATTATTGTCTAATACTTGTGAAAGACTTGGTTTCATTGCTGAATTAATATGTTATTTTTTATATAATGAATGGTTTGGGTCTCATTGGTCAGGGTAGAGTATGTCCTACTTTTTTTCCATTAAAATTAATGAAAATATTGTTTTACTTAGGGACTTTTCAGGCAGTTGCAGGATGTTCAGGAGCGAATTAGTCATTGAACAAGGAATGGGTGTACCGGATGATGGTCTATGGAGGTCATGAGCCATGGCTTTTCATTTTTATGTGACTGATACTGCATGCTATCATGTTGTAGGCCTTCAGGAAAAGTTAGTAGAATGAATAATCTTTATAAAACTGCAGGAGGGCTTTTTTCCCTTCCAAATAGTCACTGATTGTGTAACAAATCTCGCTCTATTTTTTTTTTTTTCTGGTACCAGGGATTAAATCCAGGGACTCTTAACCACTGAGTCACAACCCCGGCTGTTTTTATTTTTTAATTTTTGCATCAGGGTCTTGCTAAGTTGCTTAGGGCCTCTAGTTGCTGAGGCTGGCTTAGAAATTGCAATCCTCCTGCCTCAGCCTCCTAAGCCACTGGGACCATAGGCATGCACCACCATGCTTGGTAAATCTCTCCTGTTTTATAGGCTTGTGGATTTGGGAATTTCTTTGTCTGAGTGGGAAGGAAGCAATAGAGCAATGTATTTAAAGGGAGGTTTAGCAATGCACATATATGTGTTGCTCTGGCAACACCCAACCCTGTTCTATGATTCCATCAGGATTCTTGGGAAAGGACAAGCATTGGCTGTCCAGATGGGTGACCTGAGGGAGCTCTAGGAGTGGTTTCAGAGAAAGTGGTCTGGAGAGAGCATGGGAACCTGGAGAATGGCCTCTAGGAGGAGGTGGCGAAGGCTGTAGGCGCAATCATTGGGAAAAGCTGGAAAACTGGGGAGCATGTGGACAGGAACAAAGGCATGGGATCCTGTTGGTGTTGTCCCTGGGAAGAGAAGAGCCAAATCTGAGAGATTTCTAGGGAAATGGGAAAGGAGGTGTCCAGAAAGCTCAGACTAGTGAAGATGCCAGGGATTGGGAGAAAGGTGGGTCAGTCTAATGGTGGTGAGGTCCGGACAATGCTTTTCTAATGAGAAAGAGGAGTGCCCAGAGACAAAAAACAGAGACACCAAGAGAGACAGAGAAGGAGAAAGATGTGGAGAGAAAGAGAGAGAGAGAGTGAGAGAGAGAGATAGAGAGAAACAGAAGGAGGGAGGAGGGAGAAGAGGGAACAATAGGAAACAGTGGTGGTGGGGAGAAATATATATGCAGGGAGGAGAGAGAGAGAGGGAGGAGGAGGAGTAGGAAGAAGACTGAGAAAGAGATAGAGAGTCAGAGGGTCCTTCATTTGTTCTGATGAGACAATGAGGTGGTGGAACCAGGAAGGGAAGCCTATTAAGATCCTGCCTAGGGGCTGGAGCAGTGACTCGGTGGGTTATGGCATTTGCCTGGCATGCGCAAGTACGCCAGTTCAAACCCCAGCACCATGTACACAATGAAGTGTTGGAACAATGAAAATCACATAAAAAACTAAATAAAGTTGATTCTCTCTTTCTCTAAAATAAAATAAAATAAAATAAAGAACATTCCTAGAGTGGCAGCCCTGCCAGACACCGTCTTCTGTAGAGGAGTGTGTTGCTGCTTGGCTCAGATCCCAGCACACTGTGGTCACACACTTTCTCCAGCAGACTAACTACACAGTCCTTAGGCTATAGAGACACAAGTCAAATAGAGATATTCAAAAGAAGTACAGGTGTGGGAGGCCTGGGAACCAGGGGTTTGATCATAAGAGGGAAGCACACAAGACAGCCAGCCTGAAAACCTTCCTTGCTTTGATGGAGGTGTCAGGAAGGCTGCCACTTTGAAAATATCCCTTCCTCCATCCATCTCTGTGTGACATTTCTCATTCTTTTTTTCTTTTTAAAGACTCAAACTCATTATTTAAGGAAGACACAGAGAGGTTTCTTCTTTTTAGGTACAGGTGTGGATGGGAATCTACCTCTTGGATTTTGAGTTCAGTTTTTTTCCTTCTGCTTTAGCTACTATACTGGCTGCCCTATTTACCATGTCTACAAAATGACAAATCAAAATAATATTTAGAGGGAAAATACAGTGCTTTCATTCACTAGAACACAGTGGGACTCAGAGTGATGGGACATGATGCCACACCCAGGCTGGATGAGTGGGTGAAGGATGCTACCCCAGCTCTCCAACCCGTGGCTCCAGGGGACTCACCCTCAGTTACCTGTGTCCCAGCTGGGCACAGAAACTGTGCTGGAAGCATGGAGGGTGACATAAATTCCCTCTCCAAATGGGTATGAAGAAACACAATTTCCTTTGCTCCCCTTCAGAGAAAGAATGGCAGGTGTTTATGGGACTAAACCATTTGTGATTTTGTGAAGGTGAAATGCTAGATTTGAAAACTTATATCATTTAGGTAATTTCTAAAAGTGGCTACAAACTAGTACACCCTAGTACACCTGCTCTTCTGAGACTCGCAGACCCCAGAGACCATCTGACATGGGTAAACAGAAACAAAGATTTATAGGTTTCAGCCTGAAAGTGCTGAAAAATTATTTTGTTTTTCCATGAGCCAAAAATCAGTTAAAAAAAGATGTCTCATATCCATTCACATTTTTTTTTCTGATAGAGGATTTTAACTTCTCTTTTTTTCCTTTCAATACTTTTTTTAAAAATTTTTTTATTTTTGAGCAACCTTACAAGATTTTAACAAAACAATATAAAATGTGTATAAGATGTGTATATATTCTGGACATTGCAACTGTCCCCAGGAGTGCCCCCCCCCAATTACCCTCCCTTATCCCTCCCTTCCCCTTCCCATTATAACTCTAAAAATAGTATTAAATTGTAAAGCATTACATCTTATCTGAA
>PVKS010043529.1:0-14822 GCA_004027875.1 Aplodontia rufa | reverse complement strand
TTTATTGCTTTGCTAGCAAAAGAGAAACACAGGGGATTCCAATTACAGATGATGCAATCTTTCCCATGATAGGGAACATGGGGCATTTAAAAGGGTAATTTAGGGGCTTCATTCCGCATAATCTGTATCCAGAGTTGTCATTCACTTGTCAGTCCAAATGACATCCAATATGGAGGACATGGTTTTGAGAAAGGGGAAAAGGAAGTTTTATTGCTTTGCTAGCAAAAGAGAAACAGGGGATTCCAATTACAGATGATGCAATCATTCCCATGATAGGGAACATGGGGCATTTAAAAGGGTAATTCAGGGGCTACATTCCACATAATCTGTATCCAGAGTTGTCATTCACTTGTCAATTTGATAAATTGATATTTCTGAGCTCTGTGGTACTCTTCCTGTAGTCTGAATTACTTTGTTGCTGTGGTGGGTGTGTGCTCAAGGACAGAACTATGCCTGGAATGGGGAAGAAAGCAATCCTGTTTCCACTGAGATTAGGGAAAGAGAGAGATTAATGAAGAAGAAGGGAAGTGGAAGAAACATGTCATTTAAAAATTGTCACGACTCAGAAACAGGGGCATGTTAAAAGCATGAAGTTCACCATTGTTACAATCAGATTATATTAAGTATCTCAGGATGACCAACTGCAAATTTAAAAGATTATTAAAACAACATTTCTTGTGAATTTATTAATTTTCTAATATTGATATTAATGTTATGAAAAGTTTTGTAATTTATATAGGTAGATTTATGTATTCTTTGTATTATTACTATTTAAAGTTTTTTGTTTTTTATTAAGAGAGAGGAACAGTGAGAGAGAGAGAAAGAAGGAGAGAAGCAATTTTTTATTTCATTTTTCTTGTGGCCTTCAGTGCTCCAAGACTTCATTTTGTATGTGGAGCTGGGATTTGAACTTGCATACTCACGCATGCCAAGCAAGCGCAATAATTGCTGAGCCGCTGCTCCTGGCCCTATTTAAAGTTTTGATTTAAAATTTTAAATAGAAAGAGAAATCTTACATTTTTCAATAAAGTATTCTATTTGTAAATAAGTTAAATATGTTCAAACCACCATTAAACTTTCATAATATATAAACAATAAAAATGTAGTATTTCATCATAATCTGATAATGATAGTACTACAGCTTGAATTTTAAAACAAAGGGATAGGAATGGACATCACAAGATGGCAAGATACTTACCTGAACAAAGTATGATGTAGTTCACCACTGAGTTTCCAGAAATTATTTCAGAGGACTTGTTTCATGGTGTGGATCACAGTGTGCTTCACCAAGGCTGACTCTGATTAGACTCCTTCATTCAGAAGTTTAAAAAAAACAAAAAAACAAGCACTAGGAAAGCTGCCTTGCTGCTAGGTGCATGTATGGGGAAAGTTTCTCTGCATTTCAGTGCTGGTTAGTGCAAGATTTATGGAGAATCAGATTTGGATGTAGCAAATGAAAAGAGTAATTTGAATCAAACTCAGCAGGATGAGGTGCCTGTGACCTTCATTACCTACAATCATCTTTGGAGTATGGTTGAAACTGAATAGAACAGTGGGATCTTATATTCCACACAGAGTCTGAATTCAAATGAGAACTCTGCTTTGAACCCAACATGGGACAACTCTGCTCCATACCTACTGTGGCGGGGTGGGGGTGGGGGGTGGACATTACCCATTTTAAGTAGATAGGCAGGTGAAAAGGAATCAGGACTACAAAGCAGGATACTTCACAATCCTGCCCAGACCCAACAGAGTCACAGAAGTTTATCCTGGAAGAGGGGGCATGGAAGAAGCCCAGAAATCACCTAGCACAGTGGGATTTGGATTGGTAGAGTGCAGAGGGCCTAGCTCATAACTGTGCCCACAACTACCCTCCATGAGTCAGAGGGCTAACATGACAATCTAAGGCAGGTCAGGAATCCTGAAGAGTGTGGGTCTGGGCCCAGGAGGTCAGGAGGGACTGTATATGTGACCAGTAGGGGCAGTGTTGCTCTGCATTCACCCCCTTGAACCTGGAATACTAATGCCTCCTGAGGTTTCCATCAGCAGGGACCATCAGAGCCCCATTCCCTGTGGCAAAAGTTCGCATGAATTCTCTGAATCAGTAACCCCCCAGCAAAGGCCAGGAGGCTGAACTAGACACAGTCTTGCCCCAACAATCTGTCTTCAATCCTGTAAAGCTTGCACCACATGTTAATATCACATCAGATTATGGGTATCTTCTAGCAAGACTCAGGCAGGCACTGAATATCTGTCAGCAATGGGTAATGAGACAATGTTAGTGGTCACAGTGTCAATTTCTCATTGAGAATTTTGTTCTTCCTTTTTTCTTTGTTTTTGATGTGTATTTTTGTGACATCTGGAGAAGTTGATCAGTACATGGACATATAAATATAAGCATTTTAGTAGTTTTTTGTTCTGTGTATTCTTATGTGTGTGTGTGATATCATATTCCACTGGTAACCTTCGCTTCTACCTCCCTCTCTCCTATTTGTTAACACTCAACTTTTTAACTCTCTTCTCCACCCTTTCTCTAACTTGTTACTTCTGTCCTTTCCTCTCTCTTTTTTCTCTTTTTACCATCAAATACTGCTCCATCTCTACCTCCTCTCTAATCATGCTCTATAATTACAAGCCTCTCAAGAACTTTTCACATTTCATTTTCTCCCAGTAGCCTATAAGTTTACTACCTCCTACCTCAAACTGGTGGTTACAAATCAAGCCCCTAACATTAACACTATATGGCCATTGCTATTGTGAATATTAAACTTGATAGTTGTTGTTTGTATTAAGCCTGATGTAGATGTTGGTACATTCTGTTGCCAAAAAATAAAACCTGAGGAAAACATGGCAACCACCCCACCACCAGTGATTCTGAGATGCTCCTGAGAAACACTTCACGCTGCAGGAGTGGAGGTGGTTTCCCATGGTAGGAGAAAGCCCTTAGTGTGGGTGAGCATTAAGCCCCGCTAATTTTTTAGTTCCAATGGAAAAGACTGGTGTATTAACAAATCTAAATGAGAAGTTTGTGCCACCCATGCAATTGGCCCCACACCGGGAGAGAGGGAAGCTACCCTGGAGGGGAGGAAACAACGCAAGTATCCTAACCAAGTGCCCTAACTTGGTCACAGGAGCCCACTGACCTGCTAGATCTTCATTTGCAAGAGCTGAGTATATAACTCTGGGAAGTAATCTCTCCATTAGTGATCCTACAGCTGTTGGTTTGCAGCTGGCACCGCCTGCATTTTGAGCTTTCACTGAGGGTGGGGCTGGTTGCTCACTCAGCAAAAACAAAGCCAGACCCATAGTTTAAGCATGGTCTTGGGGCCTCAGCCTCCACAGTCAGAAGATCAGAATATACCACCGCACAATCTGGCCATCTCCCAAGGGGGCTGTGTGGTGCTAGGATTCTCCTCTCCAGCTCCGGTCGCTGCAGGTTCCACAGTTGGGGGAGGAGAGGATTTAGCACAAGAACTCTAACTCAGTCATGACAGACAACACCTTTCCACCCATGCTCACAGTTTGCAAGAGCTGAGTCTCAATCCCTTTAACTTAATCACTCGCACCAGCGAACCTAGGCTGCGGGTGCATTACAGCCGGCTGGGTCTGCCTGCCTTTGTGAGAGTGGGGCTGCAAGAGCAAGGTGGGATGCTCACAGTGAAACCAGATATGTCCTTTAAACACAGATTTGGGGCCTCAGCCTCCATGAACAGAAAACTAGAAGTTAACCCCCTACACACACACACACACACACACACACACACACACACCTGGTCCTCTGCCCTGGGGGCTGTGTGGAACTGCAAATCACCTCTTCAACTCTCAAACCTCTCAGACAGTGACCTTCTGCCCACCCTTCTATATGTCTTAAAAGGAGGAGTCTGTGAACAGAGCTTGGCACAGTAGGGCACATCTTTCTCAAAGGGACTGCCTGCTTCAGACTCTGCAAAAGCTGCCTGTAAATCTCTAACAAGGCAAACTCTGACATCATCCTCAGGAACCTTTGAACAAAAGTGCCAGCCTGGGCTCTCCCTTAGCATCTGAGCCCTGTGCATAGCCAAGGCTCCATAGGTCCTAATCTCTTCAGATGGGCACCCACCAGTGCTTGCAACTGAGAACCACATAATCACTGGCACAATCTGGACCCTCCCTAGCCAGGTTTCTGTCAGCTCCACAGACCAGCTCTTGGGGCTTCTGAAAATAATAAGTCAGCCAGAGAGAGACGTTAGTGTTCCTGGGGAAGCGAGTTTCAGTCTGGACACTCTCCCTGGAACATTCAGAGCCCCACAATCTACACTACAACTAGACTTTCTACAGCTTCTGAACCCCAGGCCCAAGAAATTCTAGAGTGTGGACAGGCAGAAAGTAACCACCTCAGGAATACAGTTCAGGGGTTGCTGAAACCTATCCTCACAAGATGTGTGAGAGGTTAGATTCTTATAATTCTTTGCAACAAAAGAATTTGAGGAGATCCTCTAAGAAAAACCAGGTCATCGGACATAACCAAACTGCATCTCCCCCGACAAGCTCAACTGTGAACAATCCCCAGGTAGATGACAGATTTAAACACATCCCCCTCCAACGGTACATACTCACTGACCAAGGGGGCAAAAAATCAGAACTTTCCCAACTAGTTCTGTTTTTTGTTTCCCTCTTGGTTTTATTTTTATTTTTATTTTTTAAATGGAGTTCTAGCTGGAGTATAATGTTTTTAAATTGTTCAACTTCTTTTTAACATTATTGTTTTTTTCTTTTTTTTAATCCCTTTTTGCTTTACAGTTAATACTGAATTTGGTGTTGGTGGATGTAAATATTTGTCCATGTCTATGTATTGGTGGTGGGCTCCTACTGTCTCTATGTCTTCTTGAACCCAACTGCTATCTCTATATCATTGGGATCCAACCAGGAAAACATTTAATGATAGCAAAATAGCCTCAGCCTCCTGTGAGTGAAGAGAACCATACCTCATACTAACCTCTTCTTCCCCTGTACTCTGGCAATTCCTAAAATAAGCAGTTTTCTCTCATCCTCACCCAAAGTCTTTACCCCACCCACACCCCATGTCTATGTTTTCCTTATTCCTAATCGAATAACCTACTCTCCCTAATCCCTTGTTCCTCTTTACTCTAATTCAGATGTTCTAGTATAACTCCCCAATTCACCTCCTTGACTTCCTAGTCATTTCTTCTCCCCACTTACAGAGGCCCTGCTATCTGAAGAAACAGACACATTGAAGTCAAAATGGGTACTTTCTTGCTATCATAATATATTGTGAGAGCTCTCTCAAAGAAAACTGCTACTATTGGTGCTAGTCATCATCACATCTGTTTCAGTTGAAATGGACTCGTATCTGCACCTATAGCCTCTCAAGTTCTCACAGTACAGTGTGGCATCTTTGGGTCAGTATTGACCAAATAGCTATCCATCACAATGAAGAAAAGTCACAAGAAGCTCCAATTACTCCACCAAGAGTAACAAGGTTGAACTCCAAGACACACTCCCTGTTTCTGAAAATGAGGAAAAGGGGAAATAACTCACCTCCTCAACCTCACAGCTCAACTGTGGGCCCTAGATGAAAGCCAAAGATATTGTATCAACAATGTGATTACTAATTCAATCAAAGAGTTGAGAGAAGAATTAAACAAAGAGTTCAGAGAACAATTTCAAGAGATGAGAGACAACATTTTTAAGGAAATAAGGGAGCAATGCCATGAGATGAAAGATCAACTATACAGAGAATTAGACATTCTGAAAGGAGATGTAGCAGAGCTATCAGAATTGAAAAACACAGTTAATCAAATCAAATCTTCATTGGAAAATACCAACACCAAAGTATATTCCACTGAAAATAGAATTTCAGCTCTTGAAGAATGTACATCAGATAATGAAGATAGGCTAAGCAATGTCAAATTCAAAGAGGATAAACAAGATAAAAAACTTGCATTACATGACCAAACCTTCCAAATAATATTTGATGAGATGAGGAGAAATAATCTGAGTCATTGGTATGGATGAAAACTCCGAACAGCAAACAAGAGGAATTAAGAATCTTTTAAGCAAAATCATAAGTGAGAACTTCTCTCATCTTACAATTGATCCAGAATATCACATCCAAGATGCTTATAGAACACCAAACAGGCCTAATTAAATGAGAAACTCACCAAGACATATCATATATAAAATAAATAACAGAGAAATTAAAGAGAAAATTCTAACTCTTTTGGGAAAATCCCCAGGAGTGGGATAGCTGGGTCATAAGGTGGTTCCATCCTTAATTTTTTGAGGATTCTCCACACTGCTTTCCATAGTGGCTGAACCAGTTTGCAGTCCCACCAGCAGTGTAACAGTGTTTCTCTTTTCCCACAGCCCCTCCAGCATCTGTCCTTGTTTGTATTCTTCATTTTTGCCACTCTAACAGGTGTGAGGTGGTATCTCATTGAGGTTTTGATTTGCATTTCCCTTATAGCTAATGATGTAGAGCATTTTCTCATATATGTATGGGCTTTCTGGACTTCCACTGGAGAGAAGTTCCTTTTGAGATCTTTAGCCCAATTGTTAATTAGATTATTTATGAGTTTGGACTTTAGTTTGTTTAGTTCTCTGTATATTCTGGATATTAGCCCTCTGTCCGAGGTGTAGCAGGCAAAGGTTTTCTCCCACTCTGTAGGTTCTCTCTTGATGTTTTTGACTAGAACTTTAGCTGTGCAAAAGCTTTTTAGTTTCATTGCATCCCATTCATTTATTCTTGATTTTACCACATGAGCCATGGAAGTTTTGTTATGGAAGGCGCCGCCGACTCCTATGTCCTGTAATGTTGACCCTACTTCTTTTTCTAGTAAGTTTAAAGTTGTTGGTTTAATATCCAGGTCTTTGATACATTTTGACTTAATTTTTGTGCAGGGTGAAAGATAAGGATCTAGCTTCAGTTATCTACATGTGGCTGTCCAGTTTGTCCAGCACCATTTGTTGAACAGGCTATCTTTCTTCCAGACTATGCTTTTGCCCCCTTTATCAAATATCAAATAGTTAAAGATATGGGGGTTTGTCTCCGGATCTTCTATTCTGTTCCACTGATCTTCGGTTCTGTTTTGATACCAATACCAAGCTGTTTTTAGTACTACAGAGAATTCTAAAGCAGCTAGAGAAAAGCCCCAAAGCACATTAAGAGGCAAATGAATTCATATCACTATGGATTTTTCAGATCAATCAATGAAGGCCAGAAGAGCTTGGAACAATATCTTTCAAATGTTGAAAAATAGCAAATTCCACCCAAAGATAATATACCCTGCAAAACTCAGCTTCAAATGTGATGGGGAAATTAAATACTTCAATGATAAACTCAAGCTAGCAAGATATATGAACACAAATCCTACACTACACAATATTCTGAAAGATGTTTTCTATTCAAAGAAAATGCTAATGATACCCTATATCCTTAAGCAAGAACATTAAATCCCTCATCAATCTCAAAACAATAATGCTGGGGGACTTCCATACACCATTATCAACATTGGACCAATCATTGAAACAAAAAATCAACAAAAATATCTCCAATATGAACATCTCTATTAATCAATTGGGCTTAATAGACATCTACAGAATATTACATCCTAAATCACCTGAATTAACCTTCTTCTCAGTAGCTCCCGGATCCTTCTAAAAAATAGACCACATCTTAGTCCACAGAGCTAAACATAATAAAATCAAGAAAGTCTATATTATCCCATGTATACTGTCAGATCAAAATGCCATGGCCTTAATAATCAACAAAAACAAACAACATCAACAACAAAACCAACAAAAGCTACTCGAGCACTTGGAAATTGAATAAAACCCATTTAAACAAAGAATGGATAAAACACCAAATTAGATCAGAAATCAAGAAATTCTTGAAAATGAATGAGAATGATGAAAAAACATATTGAAACCGTTGGGATAGTATGAAAGCATACTTAAGAGGTAAATTTATAGCACTGATTGCATACATCAAAAATCTGGAAAGAGCCCAAATAAATAATCTTATGCTCCAACTCAAACTCCTACAAAAAGAAGAACAGTCCAATTCCAAAGCTAACAGAAGACAGGAAATAACTAATATCAGAGCTGAAATCAATGAAATTGAGAGAAAAAAATACATAGTATCAATAAAATAAAGTTGGTTCTTTGAAAAATAAATAAGATTGACAGACCCTTTGCCAACCTCACCAAAAAGAAGGTTGAAATGAAGCAAATCAATAAAATCAAAGACAAAAATTGAGATGTCATCACAGACTCAACCAAAATCCAAAAAATTATCAGATCTTATTTTGAAAATTTATACTCTTCCAAGTTTGATAATCTGGAAGATATGAACAGAAACTTAGCCACATATGACACCCCCAGATTAACACTGGAAGACATTGAAAATCTAAACCAACATATCTCAGGATTCGAAATTGAAGCAGCAAATAAAGGCCTTCCAAAAAAGAAAATTCCTGGACCTGATGGATTCATGGCAGAATTCTACCAAATGTTCTCAGAAGAATTAGCAATGATCCTCTATAAGCTTTTTGATGAAATTGGAAGGGTCAGGGCACTATCAAACACTTTTTATGAAACAAATATAACTCTCATATCAAAATTTAACAAACACTCATCAAGAAAACTATAGACCAATTTCCCTGATGAACATAGATGCAAAAATCCCTAATAAAATTCCAGCTTATTGGATCCAAAAGAGCATTAAAAAGATAATACATCATGATCAAGTGGGCTTCATTCGAAGAAAAGGCCTTTGATAAAATTCAACACCCTTTTATGCTCAGAACTCTGAAGAGGATAGGGATCCAGGGAAAATATTTTAACTATGTAAGATCCATTTATGACAGGCCCATACCAAACATTATGCTCAATGGTGAAAGACAGAAAACATTTCCACTTAATTCAGGAACAAAGACAAGTCTGTCCACTTTCACCACTCTTATTCAATATAGTTCTTGAAACTCTTGCCAGAGCTATCAGACAAGAGGAAAGAAATCAAAGGAATTTGAAAAGGAAAAAAAGAAGTCAAGTTGTCTCTATTTCCAGATGACATAATCTTCTACCTAGAAGACCCTATAAGCTCATCCAGAAGACTTCTGGAGCTTATAAACAACTTCAGCAAAGTGGCTGGTTATAACATTAACACCAATAAATCATTAGCTTTCCTATACTCCAGCAAGAAGGACACTGAAGAAGAAATTAGAGAATCTGTCCCTTTCATCATCTCTTCCAAAAAAATAAAATAGTTGTGCATAAATCTCACAAAGGATGTCAAGGACCTAAACAATGATAATTGTCAAACTTTAAAAAAAGAAATTATAGAAGATCTGAGTAGATGGAAAAACATTCCATGTTCAGGCTTAGGTAGAGTCAATATCATCAAAATGGCCATCATCCCAAATCCCCATACAGATTTAATGCAATCCCTATCAATATACCAAAGTCATTCTTCGTGGATATAGAAAAAGCAATACTCAAATTTGTATGAAATAACAGAAGACCCAGAATAGCCAAAACATTACTCAGCAAGTTGGAGGAGGCAGGAGGCATCTCAATTCCTGACCTGAAATTATAGTACAAGGCTACAGTAACAAAAAGAGCATGGTATTGTTACCAAAAGAGAGTGGAAGACCAATGGAATAGAATAGAGTATTCTGAGACAAACCCTCAAACCTTTAACTATCTGATATTTGGTAAAGCAGGCAAAAGCATGATGTGGAAGAATGAAAGCCTGTTCTACAAATGGTGTAGTACAAATTGGACAGCCATATGTAGACAAGTGAAATTGGATCCTTATCTTTCACCCTGCAAAAAAATTAAATCAAAATGGTTCAAGGTTCTGGATATTAAACCAGCAACTCTACAATTGCTTGAAAAAGAAGGAGAGTCGATATTATGTGAAATAGGGGTTGACACAGCCTTCCTTAACAGGACTCTCAGTGCAAAGAGTAAATCAAGAACAAATGCATTGAATGCAATTTAACTAAAAAGCTTTTGCACAGCTAAGGATTTAGTCAAGAGTCTTAAGAGAGAACCTACAGAATGGGAGAAAATTTTTGCCTGCTACACCTTAGACAGAAGGCTAATATCCAGAATATATAAAGAACTAAAAAAATTAAATACGAAAACCACAAATAACCCAATTAATAAATGGGCTATGGAATTACAAAGAAGCTTCTCAAAGGGTGAAGTCCAAAAAGCCCGTAAACATAAGAGAAAATGCTCTACATCATTAGCAATAAGAGAAATGCAAATCAAAACTTCTCTGAGATTTCACTTCACTCTGGTCAGAGTGGCAAAAATGAAGAATACAAACAATGACAGGTGCTGGAAGGGCTGAGGGAGAAGAGGAACACTGTTACATTGCTTGTGGAACTACAAACAGGTACAGCCACTCTGGAAAGCAGTGTGGACACTCCTCAAAAAATCTAGAATCAATTTACTATAGAGATACAGCCTCATCTATATTTATAGAAGCTCAATTTACTATAGCTAAATTGTGGAACCAACCCAGATGCCTCTCACTTGATGAATCGATCCATAAACTGTGGTACATATATACAATGGAATACTACATGGGTATTAGAGAAAATGATGTTATGGCATTTGCAGCCAAATGGATGGAGATGGAAAAAATTTTGCTAAGTGAAGTATCCCAAACTCAGAGACTCAAGAGCCAAATGTTTTCTCTCATTTGTGGAAGCTAGAATATAAGCAGAAACAGTATGTTAGATGGCTAACCTGACAATTACCTCAACATGTATGAATTCTTACATGACCATGGGGAACTGTGCTTAGGTTCCTGGGGGACGTAAGGAGGGGGGTTGGGAGGGGGGAGGGGATAGGAATGACATAAAGGTGACCAGAGGGAGGTAGTATGGGGGAATCTAATCTGAGGGGAACCTCCAACTGCACAAGAAGTCCAATTAACTTGGGGCTTAAGTAAAGTGAAACATGGAACTATTGGGAACCCAAAAGGGGGAAACCATGGTCTGACACCAGTATTGGTTTGTTCTGTCATTACACTTTTGTTCTTGGTTGTTTGATGATGAACCCCTCCTAGTTGTAAGACCGTATTTGTTGAATAAAAACTTACAAAAAAGACATTGCAATAAATATGTGAATATAAGAAATTAAGATGTGCTCTAATCACAAGAAAATAAAGACAGTTACATTATGACATATAACAGAATGTCTTATGTCTTGATCAACAGAAAAATCATGACTAGAGGAAGAAAGTGGCCTCTCCAGAGGAATGAGAATAATGATGAAAGCAGTTTTCTTGTAAGCAACAATGTAAGGCAGAAGACTGCTGAGCAGTAGCTTTAAAATATTTAGAAAAACTGAGTATAGACACCTAAAAGAGTAATAGTAACCATTTATAACAGTGTTTGGGTCACACAGACAGATAGATTATAAAACATGAAGCGACAGAAAATCTAAAATTAGACTTAAGTCATGTAAAATTCAGTATATGATGGCAAATGGTGCTCATGGTTAGCAACTAAAGAAAAAAATATATAAATGAACAGGATATCTTTATTTTTTTTGTGTGATGCCGTTGATCAAGCCCAGATTTTCCATGTGAAAGGCAAGCTTTTGCTAATGAATTATAACCATATCACCGAGTGTTTTTAATTATGACTCAAAAGTCAGTCCTACAAGATTGCAATACTACTGTTCCGAGTAAAATAACCATAATCAAAGTCTACTGTCAAACAACTTGGGAAAATTTCTGAAAAAATTTGGCCAAAGATACTTAAAGATCAAGAAAGAGCAAACACAAATGGCCCTGAAACCTGAAAATATTTTCATTTATACTTTTAATCAATTTATACTATAGATATATCATTCTCAACTCTTTGTTTGGAGTAATCCTAAGAGTTTTATGAAGTTCCCTAATGGCGAGGATGATAGAAATGTATAACACTACAATTTCTGAAGAGAGGTAATTGGATAGTGGGAGATGACATTCCAGGATTGCCACATGAAAATATGCATTTATGAATATGAGATAGCATATGCACAAGTCTGTTTAAAATCATAAAATACAAAAAGATTGGGAAGGGGTTGGAGAGGTGGCTCAGTAGTTACTGCACGTGCCTGACATGCGCAAGTACATGAGTTCAAACCCCAGCGCCACGTACCCAACGAAGTGTCAGAGCAACAGAAGGCCACATGAAAAACTGAATAAAATTTTTTTCTCTCTTTTTCTCTCTCACTGCCTCTTAAAAAATAAGAGGTTGGGAATATCAGTAGATAAATGAATCACTTTCTTTATTGGCCTACATATAACATTTGGAAAAAATCAAGCAAAATCATATATTTTGTTGGAGAGCAGAGCAAGCTGGAATTTAGAGAAACATCAGTACATGATTCTATATCTCAGCCCTCTGTCCTATGTACCCAGTTGTAAGAGAACCAATATATTTTGGTTTCTTCTATGCAGTTCCGGATAATTAAATGACATTTCCCCTTTCAATATGTGAAACTGAAGGCACCAGGAACATTGTTACCTGACCTTTTTATCCCTCCTAGCCCTCCTTTTGCCATTCCTATATTCCACTATTAGAACAGCAGAAACTTTCTGCCCCTCAAGTGTGTTAGGGTCTAACCCTTATGCTACTTTATCTTTCTTCCTAAAATGGTATTCAATCTCTTCCATAGAGGAAATGCTTCTAGCGTCTGCCTGAGGGTGATGTTGAAGTGATGATATTATTTGTTTAATGTTTCAAAATTTTACTTCCATTGCACTCACTTTGAGAAAAATTAGAGCTATTTTAATACACATACATTCAAGATGGGCAGTGTATTGCCTATAGTTAGTGTAAGAATGAGAAATCTAAAAGAATTCAGAAGGAAACAGGTTTCAGCCTATTGTCACTCATCCCCATCTTTCCACAGAATGAATAATCTATACCTGATTACTAAGGCAATGGTCTATATCTTGTAATTATTACAAAAGTTACCATGGAAACTTTACACTACAACAAATGAGAAGATACGTAAAAAAAAAATTGTTTCCTATCAATATGGAGAAGGTTAGAACTCGGAGTTTATTGGAATACCATTCTTTACCTCTGACTTTGATTTTGAAATATAGAGGACATCAGAGATAGTGGGCACATACAATAACAAATAGTTCTACTTTAGCAGTTATAATTCTAACTACAAAATAAAATAGTTCAAATATATTTTAGTATAGTGAGGTTGATACACTGCACTGTAAAATAGATTGATAGAAAAATATATATTCTTCTATTTTCGGAGTTATTCTCAAATGCTGACAGCCTCTTGAAGAGAAAATCCTTCCTTTTGTAAACCATGTGATTAGTTGCTGGGAGATAAAATACACAAGGAACACTGTAGAGTGAGGGATCCAGTTTTATTGTGGAGAAAAGTCTTCAGCTAATCTCAGAATTTCCTCCAAGATTAAGATAACTCCTGTTTTCATTCTGTGACTTTGAAATATTGAAGACAAGTCTTGGAGATTTTTCCATTGACTAAAAATTATATTCTCTGATATTGTAGTATGAACCTAGCTTTGCAAATTCTTTGCAGCTTTGTGCATGTTTATCTCCTTTGTGCTGGTCACTTTAGACACTTGATGCTGGAACAAAATAAAAGACAGAAGAAATGTGACAATTATGAAGTTTCATAACAGGATATAAATGACCTCTAGGAAGAAAACCATGTAAAAGTAGTTAGAAACAGTCCATGACAGATTTTCTCCACCCTCCCCTTAGACACTTAACACCTTTGTGGTAGAGTCTTTATTTCTGGTTTCTGGAACACACCAAAGAAATATTTTCCTAAGGGAAAAGTACAATTCCACACATTGTAAGCCTTTGAATGATTGAATCTCCTATACAGTCTCTTCACAGGCATGAAATTGTCAAAAAGAAGTTCAGGAATCTCAATCACAACCATGAGGGATGTGAATATCAACCCTTCCTGAGGAACAAAGGTTGTGTCATCCTTGTCCTATGCTTCATGGAAGGCACCCAGGCCAAGTGAAAAACCTAGAGAGACCGAGAATCTTATGACCATTTGTTCATCTAAAGAAGACACACCTAGTCTTCTGTGTTCTTCTAAACTGAGAGATAGGTCTTTGCTCCTGTCACCTCAGAATTCATGGGTAGGACTCAATCTCCTTAGTCATAAAGCAAATGTTCACTTCATGAATAATTTCTTTTGAAAGAAATTCTTTACCTTATGAAGTATTTTCCATGAAATTTTCTGCTGCTGGTCCCCTCTTTCCTCAGAACACTAATGTCAAATTTGGGGGTTTTACCAATAAGAACCTAAGCTCTTCAATAGTTCATATCATAGCAGTTTCTAATTCAATGAGTCTCCTTCAATGGTGAAGATCATAGCTGGTGCTCATTTTGCTTTAGTTTGTCTGAGAACATTTTTGATCTTCTGCTTTATGTGGTCTAATAATTTCTTCCCATCTGAAGATATTACCTGATGGGGTTCTCTAATCCTCTTGGTAGTACAACTGCTGATGTTTATAGTGGTGCTGTCAGTGCTCATGATGTTGTTTATGTTGATGATGGCTATGGAGATTGTGGTACTGGTGATGGTGGTACTATTCATGTAAATGATGGTGGTATAAATGGTAGTGGTAGTTTTGGTGCTAGAGCTGGTGGTGTTGCCTATGTGGTTAACAGTGATCTTATGCTGCTGATGCTATAGATAGTGGTGATGGTCATTGTTATTGATGGTGCTTTTACTAGTGCTGTTAGCTGTGGTGGTCATGGGGGTAGTGATGGTGGTGATACTGCAATTCTTTGTGGTGC
>PVKS010043528.1:0-14823 GCA_004027875.1 Aplodontia rufa | reverse complement strand
TTTTTTTTTTAAGAGAGAAGGACAGTGCAAGAGAGAGAGAGAGAGAATCAATTTTTATTGAGTTTTTCACATGGCTCTCATGCTTAGTTGCGTATGTTTGAACCCATGTACTTGTGCATGCAGGGCAAGTGCTGTAACCACCGAGCCACCCTTCCAGCCCCTATTATTGTGAATTTTAAAATTAGTTCTGTATACTCTATAATCTTTCTCCCATTCATCGACCAGATTTATTTTCAGAAATAATATCACACATGGATATATTAATTTACAGTTCATGAAGCACCTAAATATGTTATCTTGTTTGGGTTTCATAACCATTGTGTGTGGTTGCTGCTATGGTTAGTTCTGTTTTAAAATGGGTAAATGGAGCTTCTGAGAGGCTAAATGACTCACTGAAGTCACTGGACAGAACTAAAAATCCAACTCAGTTCTCACCAAACTATAAATCCAACTCAGTTCTGACCACTGGTTCACACCATTTCATTCTGCATTCATGAACTAACCAATGCAGAAAAGTAAAGGGGTAGGGCAAACTGATCTCTAGGTTCTTTGCCAAGCTAGTTAAAGAATAATGAGCTCCCTTACAGAAACAAAATATTTAGTCTTCTAGAAACACCAAAGGATATTCCAGTTTTTATTGTCTCTTTGTGGGAGCTTTCAAAAATTTTAAGTAATCAAATTAATAATACATTCATTTATTTATTGATTCACTGATGCCCTAAGAATTTATTGAGCACTAAGCAGGTGCCAGTCTTCCAGACAGTGCTCGGGCTGCCAGCCACAATGGGATATAAATTCTGGTCCTGGGGAGCCAACCCTTCTTTCATACATTAAAGTGAGAGGCTACAGTGTGATGAGGGCACTGGATGCCAAGCAGGGAGGGTGGTGCTCTGTTGGGACAGGCTGGAGCCAAGGGATCAGAGACAACAGCACTCAGCTGAAGGATGAGATGAGTGGGTGTGGGCTGTCGACAAAGGACAACAGGAGTGAAGAATGCAGCCCAAGAGTTTAAGGGCTGTACGGACATTGCTCTAACTTCCTTCTTCTCAGTCCTCTTAAAACCATAAAATTTTGCTTTGTTACTCATCAACTGCAGAAAAAATAATGACACTCTGGGCCACAGTAGATTTTTTTTCTCCAATAGTTAACACAGTTGTTGTTTGTTATTGTGACTTGTGCAGTACATAAATAAATGTATTTGATATAATCTGGGGGAGAGAAACATAATTTTCATCTCTTTATACTTGTAAAATAGTTAGAGATATTCATGTTTATTACTCTCCCTTTATTTCCCCCTGAGAAGTGGATTCTATTTTCTAAAATATATTAAATTAGGTATATAACAGGGTAGAAAACAGAGGTGGACTGCCCATCTTTTTGGATTTTGTATTCTAAACCAGAGTTAGCAAATTTTTTTCTGTAAGGGACAGATAGTAAATATTTTGGCTTTGTGGGCCATCTGGTCTTTGTTGCAATTAACACTGCCCTTGTAGTAAAAAAACAACCATGGACAATGTGACAGTGGCAAAATTAGGCAGTCAGCGTAGTTAGAATGTTTGAGTAAATCAAGGGAAAACTGATTCTTTTTCTTTTAATATCAATTTGACATCCCCCAATCCTAGTAAGGAGGGTCTGGCAAGGTGGGGCCTGATGCAGACACTCCCTTCTGCTAAGCAAGGCACCACATTCTTTCTATTGATGCCTCAGGAGCACACCAAAGACTTGACCCAACCAGAATTTCCCCACACCCATGTCCTAGATTTTGGGAAAGGGAGAAGATACCAATTGAAGGGAGAACATCCTATAAAAATGGCAACACTCCCTCTGTCTTCTGCTCTGTCCCTATGCATTGCTTTCTATTATTTTCTTAAAATAAAATCTGCTACTATATTTGCCTTGGTGTTCCTTGGTTTCATTCTTCATCTCTGGAGGACAAGAACCCAACTTCCACCACCACCAAGATTGTAAATATTTTATTTTGACTTTGTGGGTCATGTGGTCTTTGTTGCAATTAACTCAACACTGCCCTTGTAGTTAAAACAAAAACAAAAACAACCATGGACAACACAATGTGAGTATGGCTATACTTCAATAAAACTTCATTCACGGACACCAGAATCTGAATTTCATATAATTGTCACATGTCACTTCATACAGTTCTTGATATTTTTTAAACTTTGGCAATTTGGAAATAATTTTTTTAATAGTTTATGGGCCCTACATATACTGGTGGCATAATTTGCCAGTTCCTGTTGTAAATACTTAGCATCTTTAGGAGAACCTTTGAGAGTCTGTAGAGTAAGGAAGCAAATCTGGCAACACATCAATTTTTAAAAATTTAGAAGAGAAAGGGGCTTCATTTCCTGACCCTGCTTCCACCCTGGTCAGAGGTAAGAGATATCTGTGGGTCTCAGGGTATGTTGCCATTATCCCTACCCTTAAAAATTCTGATATTGTTGTCATATTTTCATATTAACGAGATTTCAATCTTCTCTTGAAAATAGGAGGCTAAGGCTAAATTGGAGCCCAACCTTTTGTTCACCTGAGACCCTCCTGGCTTGGGGCCCCCACCTACATTGCTTATGCACACCAGTAAGCATTTGGTCTAAGCTGTACTGGGGTAGAGAATTATCTGTATGCTTCTCTAAGGGTATTACCACCATTAAAACTAGTCTTCTGGCCCTTTGGAAATCATGTGAGAAAATGAAACACAAACAAGGGCTTCTGAATTAGAGAAGTAGGACAACATGTCAGTGGGTTTTTTTTTTTAGTGACCTTGAGTATGTTAATTAACTCCAACATCAGAATGGGAACAGTCATTCGTATGCCTGGAGTGGTGGCTGTAATGGTCACATGAGAGAAGCAGCTAGCACCTACTAAACAATTGATAAAAGAAATAAACAAACTGCTGAGATAGAAAAATTCTTCAAAGTGTATTTTTAAATTTTCAACCTTGTCTTCATTGTTGCCTTCCATGAAAGGGCCTGGGGATCAATTTATAACCTACCTCATTTTATAGAAAAAGAAATTAAGAACCAGAGATGAAGTGAAAGCTCAAAGCCACACATTTCGTGGGTTTACCAGGACCAGGACCTGGCTCTCTTACTTATTGGTCTGGGAAGATTTCTCTCTGCTCTGCTACCTCACTAAAAATGTTGAATTCTTTTCATAAAAGCTGTTCATTTGATGGTAAAAAGATCTCCTAATAGAAAGAATACTGACCCAAGATTTCTGGCCAACCTATTGACTGTATTTTTTAAAATTATAACTTCTAAATACAGTGAAATGACAAGAATTTGTCAGTACTTGTTGAAGTTCTAATACTTGTCTAGAATATTCCTGTTCTAAGCTCACTGGCACCCTCCTGTGGTTGGCAGAAGAAATTACTCTAGTCAAATGATCAAGAAAAATCTGGAGCAAGTTAATGCTTAAAAACAAAAAGATAAAAAAGTGCCTGACAACTTAAAAACAAAAAAGTTATTATAATTAAATAATTCTAGTCCATGGCCAATGCCTATAGAAAAAATATGTGTTTATCTTTGATCAACCCTTTAATGAGATTGCTATATTATAATGAATGCTTTTGTTGGGTTTTGTTCACAATACAACTATCCATCATAATGAGGAATAATACATAATTTATGTAATGTGTATATTGGTTTTCCTCCAATATACATTATTTTGAATAAAGCATTCTGGGGCTCTGAGTGATTCTAGAATGTGTAGGGGTAAGAGTTCTCCTGAGGGTCATTAACCCAAAGCCTCTTCCAAAATGTCTCTTATCACTTGGTAAGCTCATAACACAACCAGTGGGAGCACAAGTGTGAAAACACAGTAGAGAGAAGTTGATGAGCTGCACATGGTCAGGGGCTTTGCCCACCCATTCAAGTGGGTGGTATATTAATTAACTGAATTGGATAAAGGAAGTCAGAATGCTTTGTTTGTATTATCAGTTTATCCTAAGTAATAGTCAATGCTAAACTTCCCAAAAGAAATGGTATATATGCCAGTAAAGAATACTAGGGACAAAATTAATTGCATTTTCTTTTAGTGTCACAAAGTAAAAAGTATTCAAAAATGATAGAGACCTGTCAAAAGTACAAGAGAGTTGACCTGAAGTGACTCCCACTAGCTAACTCTGGAATAATTTAAGCACCAAAATAAAGAAGCCTAGCAATATACTACAGCCTATTACATGATACAGAAACCTATCAAATGGAGAAAGGAGGGAAATTCCTTACCTTAGAAAGGCAACAACAAATATAGAAGGAATGGTAGAATCAGAAAAATCACCAGTGGCAACCATAGAAGTAATAATTGATTCAAGCAAGAATCATCAATGAAAGATAAAACTAATGGGTAAAAGGTAGATGAAACAAGTTTTTACATACATACAATGCATGCCCACAAAACACATGGATAAACTATGAAGGGAAATAATAGTAACTTCACGGTGGAGAAATACAGTGTAGAAAAGAGATTAATCAAATGGTCAAAGTTAACACTGGCTATAATGGGACAAATCAACATGTGTCACCTAATTGGACACACTGAGATCACAGCACTTCTATGATAGTCTCGCTGAAAATGCATAATCTGGATCTAAAATGAGCAAATATCAGATGAGCCCAAATCAAAAGATATTTTACAAAATAGCTGGCTTAAATTTTTCTAAGTGTCAAGGTCATGAAAGTCAGGGGAAGATGAGGAACAGTTCAAACTGAAAGACAACAAAGAGTCATATTAAGAAAACAGAATACAGGGGGTTAGAGTGGTGGCTCAACAGTTATGGCATTTGCCTGGCATGTGAGAGGACCCAGGTTCAAACCCCAGTACCACATACACAACTAAGTGTCAGAGCAATGAAACCAGATGAAAAATTAAATAAAATTGAGTCTTTCTCTCTCATACTGTCCCTCTTTCTGTATTAAAAAAAACAATAAAAGAAAATAAAATACAGGATCCTCAGCTGCTTCTTTTAGCCATAAAAGATGATAATGAGATATCTGAAAATTGACCAAAGTCTGTAGATTAAACATTAATGCTGTATCAAGGTTAAGTTCTTGATGTTGAAGTCTGTGTTGGGACTATGTAGTACAATGGTCCTGTTTGGGGGAAATACTCGAAGCATTTAGCCTGATGGGCATCATCATGTCTGTGTTCAAGTGGTTCATCAATCAAATTATACAAATACATGTGTGGGCAAATATGTATACACATATATATATTCAGTATGTATATTCACATATACACATGTATGTGTCTCTATATATATGTATGTGAGACATATATATATATGTAAGTATGAAAGACAGAAATAAAAAGTTTCTAAAAAAGTAATAGATGTTGTGAAGAAAAACAAAGGTTAAATTACTTCTCTATATCTGAGGAGAGAAATTGTAAACAAAGTTTGGATTTAAGGTTTTAATGATGAAATGCTTTCTTTATTATTATTATTTTTATCAACAGGTGCTCTTGGTGACTCTATGCTCCTTTCAAATTCATCCAAAGGTATACATACTGAAAAACTCAGTAGTTGAAGAATCAACACATATTTTGTAAAAGAAATCCTACTCTAACTCAATACATATACACACATACATATATATATATATGTTTGTATCATATGTATGCTTATTAATAATTATAAAAATTTATATATTCTTTCCATCCATCTATCCTTGAATTTGGCCTGGGTGAGAAGGGAGCTACATTCAGAATGAGGAAGCCAGTTCTTGTAATACCTGGAGAGCAATCTAAGCCTTATTTCCAGAAGCATAAGAGAGATATACAAAACTTATAAATGCCTATAAAGGAATATTGTATTTAGGATTAAGAAAGCCAGAGATACAGTAACAAAGCTTCTATTAATTGCAGTAAAACAGTTCTTACACATTATTGTTGGGTTCTGTGGGCTCACCTAGCCCAAGACAGAGAACATATGTTTGTTTCTGATGTTATGTCAGGGTTTTTCTCTCTGGGCAGGCTTGGATGTCAACATGAAGGTAGAGTAGAACATATAATGCTGACTTGCAATTCAATACAGCACTTTCCCCTTTGGCTAACACTAAACCCATTTACATCTCAGGTGTCCTATGGCTTTACAGATGTGCTTTATAGAAAGGATTATTCAACCCATGTCAGTAAACGGAAATGTGAGGACCAACAGTTTGGTATTTACTTCTTAAAACAAATATCTAAAAGAAAAGAATAATGCAAAATTATTCAGTAAGCTTTTTTTTTTTAAGGTGGAAAAACCCACTCAACTCTAATGACACCATGAGATGGTCAAGGAAGACTTGCTATATATACTTTTGGGTTTACTTTTGAACCCTGGGAAATGGAAAATCTCATAAGACTGCACTAGCATATTTGTTTCTAGCCTACATACTGTTATAAAATGAAGGATGTATTTCTTTAATCCCATTCCAGAAATTAAAATAAAAATAACATTATTGGATGCTAAATCACCATTGGCTTAATTACCTAATTGCACTTGGTAAGGGTAATTTTTCATGAATGTTATGCTGGGTGCAAAACAAAATAAACATGATAATTGTCCTGGATTTCAAGAATTTCTAATCCAGAAGAAAAACAATCTATAACGTGGAAGGAGTTGGCTCTAATGGTCAGAACCATATCCCTGCCCCAAATCACACTGTCATGATTTATTTATTCAGTATATTTGGGAGGGCTATTCTGTCTTTCATCCTTATTTCCTGTGTTTCAGATGAGTAGGACTAATACAAATCTTTCTTATCTCACATTCTAGGAGCAGAGATGAGGCCTAGGATTGACCTATTGGGACAGTCTATCCCTTGGGCACACTGATTGGCTTAGAGGTGGACAGGTGACCTGGCCAACCTATTGGAGCACTACTGAGGTTGTGCTGAAATTACAGGGAAAGACAGACCCTTCTGCTGGGACTGTGAGTTATGTGAACTATGGATTGCCCAGAGTTACCAGGGCCACTTTACCACTTGATGGAGAATTGCATTGTGAGTAGGAAGTCACCCCAGAAAAAAGCAGGGAGGAAAAGAGAGAGAATGGGTCTCAGGATATACGTGGAGCGCTTGGTTTGATATGTGCCTTAGGACCTGGGACTTCTTGGTTCATTGAGCCAACATATTCCCTTTTATAACTTAAATTGGTATGAGCCAATTTTTGTCACTTTCAATGTCCCTGAGAAATATCATTTTGCACGCCTTTTGACTTCATAATAAACCTGGAATCACAAGAATAATAGGTATTGGAGAAAGCTATTATTTTAACTACTAGTCTAACCCCCACATTAGAATTATTCTCTAAAGTCAAAAATGTCATGCAACCTGGCTGCAACATGAGTCAGGAGTAAGCACAAAGGTCTTGTCCTAAGAGATTTACTAAACAGAGTCCACAGTGAACTAGAGCAAAGAAAATATGACAAAGGAATTGGCAACTTGCTCAAGTATTTTTCTTCTGTAAAGATAACTTTGGGGACTATCGGGTTAAACAAAGCTAAAGAGATTTCCTTACAGTAGGAATTCTCAAAGTCAGATATTTACTAGTTTTAAATTCATCTCTAGGAGCCTAATGAGTTCCCAATAGCTAATGAGTGTTTCCCAATAGCATGTACAAAGATTATTACAAAGAAACAGTCTGAGAACATACTTTGAGAAACATTATGTATTTCTAAAAAAAAAAAACAGATTTTTAATATTTTAATTTTATTTTTAATTTTTGACCTGAGCATTTTGTTTGATCTCTCTTTTCCTTGGCATCTGACCATCTTCATGGTTTGAACTGGGCCTCTGTGGTAAGGACTTTCATAACTCTTTCACTAGCTTGCAGCTCTAGTTCCTTATTTCAACTACTGGCTGAACTCTGTCATCAGAGTATCCAAAGTGCCTGAACCCTATCTCCTTCTCCAGCTTTCCTGATTCCTTCAATATTCTGCCATTTGCCAAACGCCCAAACTAGAAACACCCATTATTACATCTACCTCGAGGTCCCACACTCAGCCAGTTTCCATCAACTCACACCCACTCCTTACCTTGGCCTCACAGTTGTCCCACTTCACTGGAGGTTCCTTCCGTGACTCTCTGTCTCTATCAAGTCCACCTTCCTAATACAGCCTCAGCATCCAACTTTCCCCATTCAGTGAGCTTCAGCAACTCCCAGGCTTAGGGAACCTGAAAACCTCACTGGGCTTTCACAGTCTGCTTCCTCCTCCATGTGCAGCCTCTTATCAAAACACTGCCTGAGGAGACCTTTATTTTGGTTAGGCTTGTCTTGCAAGAGGCTAAAGGATACACTGAAGACAGACCGAGGGTTGCCTGGAAGGCGAGCTTCCTTTGCTTTTACAAATTCCCTGTGTGGGGCTGGAGCAGTGGCTTAGTGGTTACAGGGCTTGTCTGGCACACGGCAGGTTTGGTTTTTACCCCAGCACCATATACACAAGAAAGAGTCAGAGCAACGAAAGCTACATGAAAAACTAAATAAAATTGATTCTTTCTCTCACACTGTCCCTATCTCTTAAATTTTTTTTGTTTTTTAAAAAAACTTATTTTATTGTGTCAGCAATTCAGTGCTGAAATTAACCAATACCCCATTTTCTTGAATCTCCCAGTCCACACATTTTAAGTGGCTCAGACCCAGATCTTACTCCCACTTTTGCTCTGGTGTGAGCTCAGCTACCTCCTTGGCATGGGCGGTGTTGAGCCTAGATTTACCCTCTGGGCTTTGTGCTTAGCTGGACTCACTCACTGCTCCTGTAGCATCTGTTCCCAGGTCATCCATGGATTTGTGTTGATCCAAACCCATGGAGTAATTCTTTGTCTTATTAAGGAAACATACTATGCTCATTCTTACATGAATCTTTGCAGTCATTTTTTTAAATTCAATGCTGGAATGCCTTTCCCTCTTCTTTTAGCATACAAATACATCCATTTACAAAATATTGAAAAAACTTAACATCAAAAACACAAACACACTCCAGTTAGATTGGCAAAAATGAAGAATATAAACAATAACAGATGCTGGAGGTGGTGGAGGGAGATAGAACACTAGCACACTGTTGGTGGAGCTACAGACTGGTACAGCCCCTCAAGAAAGCAGTGTGGAGAATCCTCAAAAAATTAGGCATGGACCCACCATATGACCCACCTATCCCTCTTCTGGGTATTTTTCCAGAGGAGTTAAAATCAGCACATTACAGCAACACAACAAAATCTATGTTCATAGCAGCTCAATTTACAATAGCTAAATTATGGAACCAACCCAGATGCCCCTCACTGAATGAATGGATCCCAAAGCTGTGGTGTATATATATACCATAGAGTTCTACTCAGCAACTAGAAACAATGATATTGCAGCCTCTGAAGGTAAATGGATGGCAATGGAAAAAATCATGCTGAGTGAAGTTAGCCAAACCCAGAGGGTTAAGGGTCGAATGTTTTCACTCATTTGTGGCTGCTGGAGCTAAACCCAGGCCTGTGTGAAACATAGTCAATTTCATGTATTAGACCCAACAAAGGCATAGCAACACATAATCCAGGGCAATCATACATATGTATAGGGAAGGAGGGGGGAGAGGGAAGGTGGAGGAGTAAAAAGAGGGAGAATACAGAGGGATCTAGGGGTAATTCTGATTTAAGAACATATGCATATCATATTGTTACTTCACATGCATTCCTGATTGTACAATAACTAAATTTCTTAATAAAAAATGAAACAGACACTTTTCAAAAGAAAAAAACCCAAATATATCCATTTACAAAGTCCAGCCTAAGCTTCATCTCCTTTGCTTATAAATTTCATCTTCTGTGAACCACTACAGCATGGGGGCCCAAATTCCCTAATTTGACATGGAACTAAACATTGTTTGATACTACTTGCTGCTGGTTCATAATTATCAGTCTACTCTCCCCAGTTATACAGAATACGTTTCCCAAGAATAATTTCAGTATCTTCACATAGGGTCTACCTGGATTGGACCATGGTAAGTGCTCCACCAGAACAAGCTGGCTAATGATTTTCGAAGCCAGATACCTATTGTTTGACCACAACCTCTTTAATTCAATGAATGAGAACCTGACAATGACACAGCTTGGATCACCATCATCCTCCTAGGAATTTGTGGTTCATTGAACTTCCTGAAATCAGGCCTAGATTATAAACAATGTTATATCATGGTTATAAATAAACTAGAAATGCTGTGGTGGGGGTGAGGACCAACTGAATTTTAAAGAGTTGAGATTGTGATGATAAAGACATAGACTGTAAATATGATGACATGATAGGAAAAGTTATCTTCAGAGTTTGATGATAACCAATGTGCAATTATATTTATTGTTTTCTTTTCTCTTCTTCTTTTTTTTTTTCTTTGTGCTGGGTATTGAATCCAGGGCCTTATGAAAACAAGGCAAGTGCCTGTCACTGACCTCTATTTCCAGAACATGTGATTATATTTGGATCTGTAGGCATCAATTCAGGTTTAGGACAGCAAGAAAGCTGTGCCCTAGTACAGAATTTTCACTGATATTATATTTAGAAGTTTATTCATATGCCAATCATCACTAATAATTCACTTTTTAAAATGTCACATAGCTTTTATTGGTCCTGGCTGGCACATGCTCAGGACACCACCAGGAGGACCTCTGCTGGAGCAACCCCAACCCAGGAGACAGGAGGAGGATCCCCTACAGGAGCAGCCCCAGCCTACCCAATGCCCTGCATGGCAGTCTGGGCTGCTTTTGATCCCGGCCGACAGAGGCTCAGGACACCACCAGTGGCTCAGGACACCACCAGTAAGACCCCTGCCCAGAGCAGCTCCCTTCTACCTGATATCCCACATGCTTGTCTGGGTCTCTTTTGGTCCCAGCAGGTAGGCACCGAGGACATTAGCAGTAGGACCCAGTCCAGAGCAGCCCCCACCTACCTGCCCCATGTGCCAGACCGGACTTCTTTGGTCCCAGCCACGAGGCACTCAGAACACCCCTTGGTAGATCTCCTCTCTGGAACAGCCCCTGCATTGCTGAAGGACCAGCCCAGGCTTCATTTGGTCTGGGTCTGAGCACATGCTCAGGACCGACTGTAGGAGAAGCCTTGCCTGGATCAACCCTCCGAACCAGGTCTCTTCTGATCCTTGTCTGGCAGGCACCCAGGACAACCCAGGTTCAGATCTGCAATCTTGAGCCTGGATATAAAAGGTGGAGCAAAACGAGGAGCCAGGCAGGAGCAGAGTCAGAAAGATGGTGATCATCAAAGAGTTCGTGGCTGATCCAACACTTTGACATACAAGGAAAAAATACCTGGAGAAATTCCTACCTTCACCACAGGGAATCTCAGTTCAGAAATCCAGAAGAAGCTCTTCAAAAATGAAGAATTAAACTAAGAAAGGTTCACCTCAAACCCACAACTCCCCTAAAAAGGATACCATGGATAGGGACTGAGATGAAAATCTTGAAAAAATCAATTATCTGATTACTAAAATGAATAATGAACTAAAAGAAGATACAATCAAGGGACTAAGTGAGAAAACTAGAGAGATGAAAAACTCTGTTATCAAAGAAATACACACACTCAAAAAGGAAGTAACAGAGCTAAAATCTGCAGTCAATGACATGAGTGGAACCATGGAAGAATTTAATAATAGACTAACTTCTATAGAAAACAGAACCTCAGATCTTGAAGAAAGAACTTCTGACAATGAGGACAGGCTGAGTAAGCTTGAGTGCATGGATGACAAAAAAGAAAAAATACTCACAGAACATGAACAGGATTTTCAAAATATCTGGGTTGAAATGAAAAGCAATAATCTAAGGCTAATTGATACAAAGGAAGAAATCAAAATGCAAACGAATGGGATAAAGAACATTCTCAATGAAATAGTTAAAGAAATTTTTTCCCATATAAAAATAGAGTCGAAGGGAGGGAACGATCCAAGATGGCGATCTGAAGACAAAAGACTTCCCCAGCACCTCTGTGACTGTTCACAAATCTCCAGTTTCTCTCCAGTATTTTGAGGTGCGTTTGGGGGACTAGCATTATGAATCACCAGTCCTAATCTTAGCAGTGGTTTTGAGGAATAGAGACTTAGGAGCGACCAGGGGTTCTTTGTTCTGTTCCATCCCGGCTGAGAAGCGGCAGCTGAGGTGGCGCCTGGCCGCCCACCGGTGGCGGCCAGGTGCACTCTCCTGCCTACATTCCCGCCCGCCTGGGATCACTTCGGCACAGAAAACCCGCACTGCTTTAAAGAAGCGTTCTAACAAAAGCCCTTTCCGGACATGTGCTCTGCCTGACGGCAAGATCAGTGTCTGAAAACTGCATTCATACAGTCACAGAGCAATAGATTGTGCGGAAGAAGCATGTGCGGGAGCTGCAAGGGCAAGGGAGCCAAGCATCCATCTTTTAACCCCTTGTTGGACTCCACACTCCCGGACCAATTAGGGCAAGACCTCTTTAGGCTTGCAAAGCAAGCTCTAAATACTCCGTCTGGAGGCAGCTGAGATCACAGGCAGAAATGGGAACAGAAGGCTTGGCTCAAGCCCTGAAGAAGGTGTGGGAGCAGCGAAGGCTGGGGTGCAGAACATTCATCTTTAAACCCACACTCCCTGTCCTGGTCCTGCCTCCCTAGGTCTGCAAAACAGGTTCATAATACTGTGCCTGGAGCCAGCAGCTGATCACAGGCAGACTCAGGAGCAGAAGGTGTAGACTGGGCCCTGAATCCTTTTCTCATAAAGGTTTGGGGCTGAGGAGTAACGGGGTTCAGGCTCTTTGCTAATCACTCCACCATAGACAGAAGGGCATTATCAGCTTGGACCAGCTGGCCCCACCTCTAAGATCACAGAAGTCATTTTCGACAACTACCAGCAGATGGAGCTCTGATAACATAATAACTTCTGACTTTCAGATCCCCTGAAGACCACATTTGAAAAATAAAACATTTCATATCCATCCTGAAATAGAAGATCCAAACCCTGAAAGGACCAGAGGCACTCTTAATATCTATACTTCCAGGGTTTTCCTATTAAGTATTTTTCCCCCATTCTTTTATTTCGATTTCATATTCTAGGTGTGTTCCAAGGCGATATCTGGTGGAGTTTACTGGTTCTCCAATATATAAAAACTCTAGCGGTTTTTACTTCCCTGTTATGCTAACTTCGAAGAGCGGTTAACCCCTACTTTTTTTTTTTAATTTTTAATTTTTTATTTTTCTAAGTCTTTTCCTTTCCTTTTCTTTTTTCTCTCTCCTGTTAAGGGGAAAATTAACAATAGTAGTTCTTGCTATTTTGATAGCCTGTTTTTAAGGTTTCTTTCTCTTTTCCTTTCTTCCCTATTTAGTGTATCTGATTCCCTCTTACCCATCCGTTCTAGTCCTGTTCTAATTCTTGAGAAGAAGGACTCTGGTCAGTGCATAAAGTATTTGAAATATTTTAGGCCTGAAAAGCATAATTCTCAGGGAGAACTTCTTCCTTTCAATTTAAGCAATAACCCAAATTTTAGCAATAACCCTTTTACCCTTTCCTATATTAGGCCACAACTATCCTAGCTTCCCTTCGGATCTATACTTTCTTTTCTACTTCTTTCTTTCCTCCTTTATTTTAAATTTAGTAAATTTCTTCTGTTTAATTTCCTTTTCTCTTCAAATGGATTCCTCTTAGCATTGTCTTTTTCTTTCTACAGCAAATTCTTTACCTCCTCCACTTTCTCACTGTACATAATTGGCATATATAAACTTCTATCTTAATTTCACCAGCATTACCCCCTTCTGACTACAAATTAGTTAACTCACTTTAACCACCCATTATTAAGACTGTGTAAATATTACTGCTGTAATTGTTAATCTGAGTAATACCTATTTGTTCTTGAAATCTGACATACATAATAGTAATTTTCTAGTATCACCAAAAGTATTGATTATCACTAACACTAGTTGCATAGGCTGAATTTGATACTCCATTATAGTGGGTGCTAAATAACTAATTTACTACTGTTTACTGTAAGCTTTGGTTGTACATATTGTCAATTTGCTACTAGCGTAGCGCATGAGGTGTTGGAATTCTATAAGGGTAACAAATAGTTCAGAGTAAAGGGGGTTGTCTTTTGAAATCAACTCTCCTGACAAAACCCCATTTCAAGGAAGGGTTGGGACAGATCTCCCAACCCAACAGCTTAGTCCTTAAGGCAGAAGACAGGAAAAAGAACCACAGAACCTGTATCACTCCCACAAAAGGTTCACCTGATAAATAAGAGAGAAGAATCTCTTCAAACATGAGAAATCAAACTCGAAGAGGTTCACAACAATCCCAAAACTACCCTGATAAGGGTGCTATGGCCAGGGAATGGGATGAAAATCTAGAACAATATATCAATGAGCTTACAACAAAAAGGATCATCGACTTAAAAGAAGAGATAATGAAGGGAATAACAGAAAATCCAAGAATTGAAAGACTCGATCATTACAGTAATAGATTCTCTCAAAAAGGAAGTTACAGACCTCAAATCTGTAGTCAATGAAATGAAATGGACCATGCAAGAATTTAATAATAGAATAACTTCAGTAGAAAATAGAACCTTTGCAAATGAAGAAAGAACTTCCAAAAATGAAGACAGGTTGACCAAGCTAGAGCTCACAGGCACCAAAAAAGAAAAACAATTGAGACAGCATGACCAGTATTTCAAGAACGTCTGGGATGAAATGAAGAGAAACAATCTGAGAGTAATTGGAATACAGGAAGAAATTGAGACACACACCAATGGAATAAGCAATATTCTCAAAGAGATCCTGAAAGAAAAATTTTCCCACATAAAAGTAGAATCTGACATGCTCATTCAGGAAGC
>PVKS010043527.1:0-14836 GCA_004027875.1 Aplodontia rufa | reverse complement strand
CCCCCATTTCAGGATGTCTGAAAGAAACACACCTAATTCAAATCCCCAGGATCCTCTCTATGGGAAAGAGTACACCCTGCCCTTAAGGACCAGTCCCCAGCCTTCATTGTGAACATTCAACACAAAGGGCCCTGTTCATGGAAACGGCTCTGATCGTGGGAATTCATGAATGTGGAAACAGGAAGCTCTATCTCCAGTTGGCCCCTAATGAGATCAAGAGCATGAAAACGGAATATTCCATTAGCCCTTGATTCTAGAAATGTCTACAAGGAAAGGAACCCCCCAGTGTCTGGAGTTACACTTAGGAACAGGATGTGTGACAGGGACACCCAGGACAGAGGCGACTCTTCCTCAGATCCATCCCGGGCTTGCGCCGTTTGCACTCAGGCAAGGGGCCCTGGCCCATGGGCCTGTGATTCTGCCAAATCTGCAGCCGAGAAGCGCTAGGTGTCAGGAGGGGAGGGAAGGGGGCCTTTGTAGCTGGATTTCTCACCCGCACCTTTCCCAAGGAGCCTGTGAAACTGTTACTTACTGCCTGCTGGATACCAGTCTTCACCTGCTCGCTCAACATGCCTTCGAAGACAAAGGAGTCGCCAAACTTCTCAGCCTGAGGAAGATAGAAAATAAAAACCCAGAGAAGGTTGCAGTGATGCAATTCACGGGCACGGTCTTCTTCACACACTAACAGGAAGGAGTCTTCTCCACACGAACCTGAGCTTTTCCTAGGACTTCCTCCTAAAACAGGCTAATGTCACTCAGAGCCTGTTTCCATGTAAGTAAGACTTGTTTACCTGATGAGATTGCAAACTGGAAAAGATTAGCTTCACCCCTCACCCCCCGTACAGGGGGAATTGAACCCAGGGTGCTCTACCACTGAGCCACATTCCCAGCCCTTTTTGTTTTTTATTTTGAGTTAGGTTCTTGCAAAGTTCCACAGGCTGGCCTCGAACCTGCCTTCCTCCTGCCTCAGCCTCCTGAGTCCCTGGGATTACAGGCATGCGCCTCTGCTCCAGGCAGTGAGATTAGCTTTTAAGAACACGCCTGTCCCTGTTGAAGGAAACACATTTCCCCAAGTTTACACATAGACTTAGGGAAATAATAGAAAACTATACATATGAGATTACATCACCAAGCTTTGTCCTGTGTTCTTCTCCTTGAATTTAGCAAAACTAATTAAATGCCACTGTGTGGTGATGTTCTGATACATGCTATCTCCACCAAGGTGTCAAATGTGTGTACAAATCTCAAGGCCAATTCAAGCACTAGATGAAAGTCTGAATTTTCATAATTTTATTTAACCTGAGGGTCTCAAGTCTTCATTGACCTGCTTCTCTTCATTGCGTGTGACCCAGTTCTCAGAAGGGGGTCCTCTGTCCCTTGCCAGCCATGACTCTTCTTCTCTTCTCATTTCCCTCCATGCTTCTGACCATTCTTACTCATCCCCTGAAGTGCCTGGGCTCCTCCTCCTGCCCCTAAATTGCTGCTGCTTCCCACAGCTCTGCCCCTGGCTTCCTGCACTTCTCACACGAGGCCAGCAACCCCCCAGCTTTGTGTGGTTAAGGTTACATGGCCTGCCTATTTAAACCATAGGCTCCTGCTCCCCACCCCGGAGGAGCTTCTGGGGCTTGTGGCCTATGTTAAATCTGGTAGTTCTTACACTAGCAGCTCAAGATAAACACGCTCATCAACTGCGGGGCAACCTTTCACTCTTGCTGTTCAGCGACAGTCAGCACTCTAAACGACTACCAGATCTTCCCCCAACCCCCCATCCCCCAGTCCCCCGTCCCACATGTCCTCACCTGGTGAAATTAACTGAGCCCAGAATCCCTGTGCTTCAGGCCTTACAAGCACCTCACGCTCCCTTTCCTGAGAGAAGCTTATCTTTCCTTCACCCGATGTTCTTCCCGTATTTCCTGGTGACACCACCATGCCTAAGAACCTAAGCCATTTATTCATTCAACAAATACATACCCAACTGCTGCGTTTGACACAGACAAAAATCATGCCCAACAAAGAAAGAAAATTACTATACTTCATTTCACCTTGTAAGGTAAAAAGGTCAAGAAAAGCCTCTTATAGAGGGAGCAGAGGAAGGCTTCCCAAGACAGAGACAATTAAGCTGAGAGGACAAGGATGAGGAACCAGGGGCAGGGCACACACCTGCAATCCCCGCTACTCAGGAGGCCGAAGCAGGAGGATGTGAAGTTCAAGGCCAGCCTCAACAACTTGGCAAAACACTCTCCAAAAAATAGAAAGAATGAGAAGGAGACAGCTGTGTAAAAAGAGAAGAAAGGGTGCTGTGGACTCCAAGCAGAGGAAAGTTACAGGCCAAGCTCCCAAGGTGGGAAAGAATGTCTCATTTCCAAAATAAGAACAAGATCAGTGGCTGAGCAAGGGTCTTGTGGTGTAAAATGAAGTTGAAGAGATGGGGGCTGGGGGGAATCAGCAAAGTGCCACAAAAAAAATGAAGTATTTGTCCAAGGCATGGGTTCTGAACCTTTTTACACCCTAACCCCATCTGGAAGCATAATGAGGCTGGGGACCTCCTTCTCAGAATGAAATGCTTAAATGCATAAAATAAAATCAAGAGGATTACTAAAACTAGTTATATCAAAACAGTAATAAAACAAATTTGTGGTATGGTCATGTACATCCATTTTATTCACATATTAAGTAAGATCTGCTACCAGGTCTCATATCCTATGTCAGAGAGGGGATGAAGGCAAGCAGGATCTGAAGATATCTGGAACAACGCTGGCTGATAAAAAAGGAAGTCTATGACTTCTAGTGGTGACAAAGTCACAGGTACCGCAGTTACTATGGTTTGCTTCCTATGTCATAACTGAAGGACATGCAGAACTTCAGGTAGAAATAGACAGTCGATATCCAGATGAAATTCCTCCTATCTCTGTCCCTGGAGCCTAAATTCTCTGCTCATTCTATCCAATCTCCATGGAGAATCCTGGTCTAAGGAAAGCCTTCTTCCCTTGGAAATCTTCTAACGTTAGCAGACTACCAGGAATTTGATCTGAAAAGATTCTTATGAAGCAAAAAGAACAGGGAAGTTTGCTTATGACAAATATCTACCAAAAAGATTTACAACCCACTTTGTATGTTAGGAAATTTCAAAGAAATGTGAAAGTGAGTGCAGAATCAAATCTGAACCTGCTGTCTTTCAGCACGCACTCTCAAATTAATGCCTTTAAATAAAAAAAAAAAAAGTTGGTACCAATAATGGAAAAAAGAAAACAAAAGAAAACCACATACTGAAGACGTGGGAAAGGCTTTCGGTGAAAGAAAATGGGATGCACTTTAGTAAACAAGTCTACTCAGAGCCCCACAGAAACACTCGTAGTTAGAAGGCGTCCCTTCCTGTCTTCATTTAGGGCAAACACCCACTCCAGAGCCTTGCTTTGTGACTCGGTGACCACAAAGCCCAGGGCAGCTGGAATAAAGCACAAACATGAAAGGCTGCACTTCTGCAAGTCAGTTATGAGTCAGGCAGTGCTTCTGGAACATTCCAACTGCACCTTTACACGCCATCCACTGTCACAAAACGTTCAACGTTAACACAACACACCTTACTGATTAAGAACATCGGCTCTGGAGGGCTGGAGCAGCGGCTCAGAGGTACAGCATTTGCCTGGCAAGCACCAGGATCTGGGTTCAATCCCCAGCAACACATACACAACTAAGTGTCGGAAAATAAAAAGCCAGATGAAAAAATAAGAAATTAACACTCACTCTCTCTCTCATTAAAAACAACAAAATCAAATAAAAAGAACACAGGCTCTAGGGTTACATGGTCTAGGCTTGCAGTCCAGATCCACAGATAACTCCTCACCCAACTTATACCAAAATCACTGTCTAGCCCTCAGTTGCTATCTGAAAAACAACCTATTTCGCAGGGTTCCTAAAGAAATGGGGTGAACTACATAGACAAAGCTTAGCACTGTGCTGGGCATCCAGCGGAAGTTGCCAATCAATATTCACTGCTATTAAAGCAGTCCTCAAAGCGATGGAAAAGAACAAGTCCCCCCTGCCGTCCCCAACCCCACTACCTCTGTCAAATAGCCAGTAGAGTTCACAAACTTCTCGAACTCAGCATTGCTGACTTCATAGGCATCCATATAGAAGGCATCAACAGCGACTCTCCTGGCAGGGGCTTCCCCATCCTGCCTGATCTGAGGGTCGTCTGTGCCCATGGTAAACACTCCAGCGGGGATGAGGACCATCTGCAGTGAAAAGGGAGACAGAAGTCACACAGCGTGGACCAAGTGCACCTGGGCAAGGTGTGGAGTCCTCAGTTCACCGTGAGCACCCAGTGCTTAGTAGCCCGCACCAGGAAATCACACTAGGCCCCAGTGAAGGTGAACTGTGAGTCAGAAAAAGCAGTGAAGACTCTTCTGGAAAATAATCTGTGTAGCCCAAGATCCATGTGTTATAAATTTGCACACAAGACGCAAAGGGGATTAACAGATACTAAGGCTGCTAACGGGTACAGGGCAGACGCGGGGAAACCACGCCACTTTTCCCCATTACATGTGTATATTCTTTTTCTTCAATATGCTTTCATTTCTTTTGAATTATTTTTAAAAAACATAAAAATGCCACATATAATATCTCCAAATACCCACTGCAAGAATTTTGCCTATTAAAGATAACGGAAAGGACTTAAACCACTGAAATAGAAAACCTAAAAAGTTTACTAAGAGATTATGTTTTGTATAATTCATTACTAAAATCCAAACTTTCTTCCTGTCCACCTTCACACATGAACCCTAAACTCCCAGGGGGAAAACACCGGGACTGTTGTATTCACAGGTTCACAGCTGTATTTCCAGCACTGAGCACAGGGTCTGAAGTCAGTACGGAAAACTTTCAGTTAAAAAATACTAGGCCAGGGCTGGAGCTGTGGCTCAGCAGTTGGAGCGCTTGCCTGGCATGCAGGAGGACCCAGGTTTAAACCACAGCACCACATACGCAACCACATGTCAAAGAAACAAAGGCCAGATGAAAAAAATAAATGAATAAAGTTGGTTCTCTCTTTCCTATCTCTCTCCCTCTCTCCCTCTCTCTCTTTAAAAAAATTAAAGGGACTGGAGCGGTGGCTCGGTGGTTGCGGTGCTTGCCTGGCATGCACAAGTACATGGGTTCAAACCCCAGCACACACATACACAACAAAGTGTCAGAGCAATGAAAGCCATGTTAAAAACTCAATAAAAATTGATTCTCTCTGTCTCTCTCTCACTGTCCTTCCCTCTTAAAATAAATAAATAAATAAAATAAAATAAAATAATGCAAGTCCAGGAACCGGGCACACTGGTACACGCCTGTAATCCCAGTGCCTCAGGAAGCTGAGGCAGGAAGATCGCAAATTCAAGGCCAGCCTCAGCAGCTTAGCAAGGCCCCAAACAACTTACTGAGGCCCTGTCTCAAAATAAAAATAAAAAGGCTGGGGAGGGGCTGGAGCAGTGGCTCAGTGGTTTTGGTGCTTGCCTGGCATGCACAGGGACCAGGGTTCAAACCCCAGCACCAGGTATGCAACTAAGTGTCAGAGCAACGAAAGTGATACGAAAAACTAATAAAATTGATTCTCTCCTGCTCTCTCTCTGTCCCTCTGTCCAGAGTGCATAGAGACATAGTCTAGCACACAGAGCAAGCTTCCAAAACGCAAGTTACATGGCGAAGCAACTCAGCCACCTGCTCTGTACCAGACAGCTGTGAACTCCCAGCAGCTTAACAGCTATCAGGCAATAGTGGAATGTGCCTGAAACTTCCCTTGCCAGGACCCTTATCATGCTAACCAAGCAAGGCTTACCCAAAAATCCACACCAATGAGGTGTTACCCAAAAATCCATACCAATGAGGAAGTGTAAGCTCAGACCCAAACCTCACAAAAAAAGAGGATAAAAACCAAGTCCTGCAACCGAGGAAGCAGAGACATGCACCACAATGGAAGCATATTGACACTGGTCCTTACGCCCATTACATGCCTCATCTCCATCCCCTCGCAACCGTTTGACCTGCTATCAAACCCAGCAACTCCGTGCCAGAGTCTGAAGCAGCTTGCGATGACGACCAACGTGGAACCCAGCAACCTCAGCTCCGCCTGGAGAGCGCCTGACCTGCTGACATCTCTGCTTGCGTTCTGCTGGTAACCGTGGACATTACACCCAGGCTGGTGAGAGGACAGTGAGTTTATTCTCCCTTACGTATTGCCTTGAGCTTATTGCATTAAGAACAGCCTATAAGTGGTGTGTGATTATTACTTTATACTATATGTGTGCTGTGACTAAATAAGATAAGAATATAGGAGAGTGTGATTTGTACTGTGACATCCCTTGAGAATTGATATCAATACCCTTGAGTGCTGTGTTAAAGAATATTAAAACGGAACTTGTCTCATTGCATCTGTCACGGAACGTGCAATGTCTCAGAGAGTGACCATCTGCAGGTGCTAGTTTCTGCACCACCACTCAGGCCACACTCATGACACCCTCTTTTTAAAGGATGGGGATGTGGCTCAGTGGCTAAGGGCCCTGGGGTTCAATCCCCAGCATTAAAACATGCAGGTGCATACTCAGTATCATGAGTCATTACAGAAACACAACCCAGAACCACTGGGAGGCTCCGCCCCACACCCTCCAGCACAGGACGAGGACAAAAGACAGCAACAAGTGAACAGCAGGATGGGCAGGAACCGGAACCCTCAGCCGCAGCTGGCAGGAAGGTGAAAGGGGGCAGCCACTCTGGAAAACAGTCTTCAGCTCCTCCAGGAATGAACAACGATTCCCCACACGACTCCACCACTCCACTCCCAGGTGCCATCCTAGAGAACGAAGCTACATCCACACAAAACCTTGTACACAAGCATTCACAGCAGCGCACCCACGATGGCTAAGACATGGCAGAACTCAAACATCCATCTGCTGACGGACACAACAATACACGGTGCAGCATAAAAGGGAACAATGCTCAGCCCCGAGGAGTGAAGCAGATTCATGCTCCAACATGGTGAATCTAGAAATCCAGAAAGTCCAGAAATCGGTACTCTAGGTGGAAGAATCCATTCTGGAAAGGCCACAGGTTGTGTAAATGGATTCACATGCAAAATTTGGAATGAAAATACAAAGAGACAGGAAGGGGTGGTGATAGCCAGGGACTGGGGGGAGGCAGGAGTGGGGAAAGATCACTAATGAGTGTGGGGTTTCTTTTGGGAATGATGGAATGTTCTGGAATTAGATGATAATAATGGTGTGACTGTACTAAAAAATCAGTGATTGGTATACTTTAAAAGAGTGAGTTGAATGTGTCAATTACATATCAACATAAACAGGCTCTATACCATCTGTCAGAAGCACACTCTTCGCAGACACAAGGTCTGACTTTACACAAGCCACCTCATAGGCAGCTCAAGAATCAAGTCTCCATAGACAGGAGTTAAAATCAAAGAGGGAAAAAATGAAGAAATCAAAGAATCAGATGCAATAAAAAGAGTACATGGCTTAGCAACAGGAGCAGAAGAATGAGGACAAGACAGGGAGAAGCACAAATCGAAATCGACAGCTATTGATTCCACCTTCCACTCCTACCGACTCCACTGGGGACGGCTTCAATTCTGTGCGTGTTATTTCCCAAGGAAAATGGTACCATTCTCATCTGTGATACGTGAAGAATACATGTAGTATCTGTCCAATGTATTTTACTATTCCAAGAAATCATCCTTGACTATTCTGGCCCCTAATCTCAACACGCACAGGCGACCCAGCCTTTCTGTTCTCCTGAATCCATCTCCCTGGCGTCTCTCCCTCTTTCCTATTCCCAGATAACTGCGGCAGTTGCACAGCTGATCTCCTTGATTCCAGCCTCTTCCTTTCACACCCCTCCTGACTTCTAAACCACCCACCTTCCATTCAGTCACTCATTCAGCAAGTTATCAAGTTCCTACAGAGCTCAAGAAAAAGTCAAGTCCTCTTTGCCTAGCACAATTTATAATAACCTCATAAAAAACAAAGCCTGGAAACAATCTAAATGCTCATTAATTGTGGACTTCTTAAATGAACGGTGCACCATCCAAAAAAATGAGAAATTAAGCCACAAGAAAAGAAAGGGGCTGGAGCGGTGGCTCGGCAGTTATGGCGCTCGCCCAGCATGTGCTAGTACACGGGTTTAAACCCCAGCACCACGTGCACAACAAAGTCTCAGAGCAACAAAAGCCATGTGGAAAACTGAACAAAATTCTCTCTTTCTCTCTCTTCACTGTCTCTCTCTCTTTAAAAAAAAAAAGAAAGAAAACTAGGCACAGTAATTCAAGTAACTCACAAGTAATCCCAGTAACTCAGGAAGCTGAGCAGGAGGATCACAAGTTTGAGGCCAACCTCAGTAATTTAGCAAGGCCATAAGCAACTTAGTAATACCCTGTCTCAAAATAAAAAATAAAAAGGGCTAGGAATATGGCTCAGTGGTTAAGCATCTCTGCACTCAAACCCTGGTAGCGAAAACAACAACAAAAAAGCTTGTGAAAAGAGGTTGAGAGAATACTGACTCACTTTTTTTTTTTTAAAGAGAGGGACAGTGAGTGAGAGAGACAGACAGAGAATTTTATTTAGTTTTTCATGTCGCTTTTGTTGTTCCAATACGTCAATTGTGTACGTAGTGCTGGGGTTTGAACCCGCGTCCTTCCACATGCCAAGCAAGCACTGTAACCACCAAGTCACTGCTCCAGCGCCTAGACTCGTATGTTTCTGTACTTGCTTAAATTTGTAGAATACAGCTCAGAGAAAATATATGAGAGACGCATGGGATGGTTGTCTGAGCAGGTGGTGGCTCAACGGTTCCAGCGCATGAAGACCTGGGTTCAAACTCCAGCACCACACACACAGCTAAGTGTCAGAGAAACAAGAATCAGGTGAATAAAAAATAAAACTGATTCTCTTGCTGTCTCACTCTCTCCCTCTTTAAGAAAAAAATAAAGGAAAATTTCTCACTATTCACCCTTCCATATATTTTTTCAAATTTTTAAAGCCATATAAAAGTATCATCTATTAAAAAAACAAAAGATGTGCCGATCTGATCACACCACTTTCTCGCCAGCTCTTCCTCTGTGCCTCAAATGCACTTTTGTAAGAGAGGACAGTGAGAGAGAGAGAGAGAGTATCAATTTTTATTGAGTTTTTCACATGGCTTTCACTGCTCTGACATTTAGTTTGTGTACGTGGGTGCTGGGGATTGAACCCACGTACTTGCGCATGCTGGGCAAGCACCGTAACCACCCAGTCACCGCTCCAGATCCTCAACTTTACTTCTGTAATCCACTTTGCATCTTTGTAAATGATGTCGTTGTTCAAGGATCACCTCCAGTTCTTTTCTGCCTTCACATCCCCCCTGGCTACATTATGGGTGCCTCATTTAGATTCCTCTGACGCATACCTCTGTCTATCCCAATAATTCTCTCTCTCTCTGTCTCTCTCAGTTCGATGTTTTCATCTTCCCTAGATCCTGGGCCCCTTGGGAACCGAAAATAAAATTTTCCGTTCTACATTCCCCAGCACCTAGCATGGCGTATGATCCTCGGTAGACACTCAAAAAAACCTTTACCAACTGAATACGTGAGATCATGAATATAAAGAGGATTTATTATTTGAATTATTCATAACTGTAATTATAGAAATTCGATTTCATTTATAACACAGTCCCAGACATGGGTGATATGCCTGCGTCTCAGAGGAACCTGTGAAACAGCCTCAGCTCAGGGACTGAACTAGACTGCCCCGTTACCCTCACTGTTCTCTAAGTGTCTGGGACACAAGATTCCTCAGTCTTTAAAAGTTCAAATTTTAAGCAGCTCTTTGGGGGAGGAAAACTGGAGATTGAGACAGAAGTTTCAAAGATCATTTTACAGTTAATTATTAAGAGGAGCTGAGAAAAGGCTTAATAAAGGACTTAAAGAAGCAAGCAAGCTTTCCAGCAGCAGGCAGGCCCGTATGTGGACAGCTGTCCATCCCGGGACCCAGCCAAGGCGTGCAGGAAGCTGTGCCTGCAGTGCGTAATGAACTTCAGTTATCTCACTGCCTCAAGCTGAACATCAACAGAGCTAAGACCATTGAGACTTCCACTGTGGATTATGGGCCCATTGCTTTTTCTTCTTTTGTTAACCATCGAAGACAGCAAGCACTGAACAGGCCTACTTTCCATTCTGGAAGCTCAAATTTCTGATTAATACTGATGAAGCAAAGTTTCCTGACCTGCAAATGTAAAATGTTATTCTAGTAAAATCCATAGCATCAGGCACCTCACTGCTCAGCACCCCAAGTAAGAAGACCATTTTAATTAAGTCCTCATGGAAGGTCCAGGATCAAGCGATTTGTTCCTCCTTGAGTCTAAAGGTGAGTTAACGCTTCTCTGGCACACCACAGCTCCCACCATCGTCACTTGAGGTCAAGAACAACTCTACGATCAGCTGGGCATGGTGGCACATGCCTGTAATCCCAGCAGCTCAGGAGGCTGAGGGAGGAGGATCACAGGTTCAAAGTCAGCCTCACCAACTTAATGAGGCCCTAAGCAACTTAGTGAGACCTTATTTCAAAATAAATAAATAAATAGGGCTGGGAATGTGGCTAAGTGGTTAAGTGCCTCTGGGTTCAAACCCTGGCTAAATAAATAAATAATGAACTACTCTATTATCACCATGTCTGGGTGCACACTCCGGCCAAGTGCAATGGGCATCTATCTGTTTTTAATTTCTTTTCGTGCTGGGGATTGAGCCTAGGACCCCACGCATGCTGAGCACACCCCATCACCAAGCTGTGCTCCTAGTCACGATATTTTTGCCAGTTCCCCCCACTTCCTGTAAAAGCACCCGAAGTCCTTTGTGAAAACAGCTTCTTGCCAGGCATAGGGTACACTTGTAATCCCAACTACTCAGGAGACTGAAGTGGAGTTCAAAGCCAGCCTGGGCAATTCCACAACACCTGGTTCAAGATAAAAGGGGACAGGGAACACACCTGCACTCAACCCCCAGTACCCCACCCCTCAAAATAAAGGGAAAGAAAAAGTACAGAGACAGAGAAAAAAAAAGAGAAAAAACAAAATCACCTTCAAAACTAAGTCCAGGTGGCCCAGGTGGGACTGGATGGCCCTACTCCACCTCCTAAAACTTAGGCCTGGCCAATCAGCATTTCTTTTTTATTTGTTTTTGTTTTGGTACTGGGCATTGAACCCAGAGGCACTTTACCACTGAACCATATCCCCAGTCTTTTTTTTTTTTTTTTTTTTTTTGAGACAGGTTTCACTAAGTTACTGAGGCTGGCCTTAAATTCCAGATCCTCCTGCCTCAGCCTCCAAAGTCACTGGGTTTACAGGCATGGGCCACCAGACCTGACTTATACCAATTTTAATTACCTTTTTTTTTCACTTGCTCCTGTAAGATTTGTCTTTACACAAAAATTGAAATAAGATCATATACAAGTCTTTTTGTGTATCCCTTTTTTCCTTTTCCTTCTTTCCACTCCTTAAATTAAATGCTAAAGGTCAAGCAGAAAGCCAAGCAAGTAAGAAGAGAAATAAGCTCCTGGGATCTGGTATATACAGTAGCCTTATGCGCCCACAGACAGCTCATCTATCTTCACCATCCTCCCGCTCTGCAGCCTCAACAGACACTCATCACAGGTGGAATGACATTCAAAGTTTCTTCTATTCCACTTCAGCCTCGGTTGCCTCATCTGCAAAGAGGGAGATACAGAAAGTCTCACAGGATTCTTGGGAAGATGAATGTAACAAAAATGTATTTCACAAAGATGTCTTCAAAAAGTATCTGATGTCCTGTATTCCTCAGGTAGTTTTTTAATATTGTATCCACATGAAAGGCAATTGATCATTCAAGGAACTGTTACAGAAAGACTAAAATATGTGAGGTACTTGTGCACACAGAGACTAAAAAAGGTCTAAAAATGCCTTCAATGAAGAATGAGATAGACAATTCCACCAATAATAGTAAACTAAACAGATAAGCTCCCACCTGAAAACCACACACACAAAAAAAGCTATGGATTTCAGTACAGAGATGGCCATAAATTGTGCTTTATCGCAGGGGCAGCATGATGTCATCAGAAACATCCTCCAGGAAATCAGCTGACTTCGTGTATGCACACAGACACACCACACACAATTCTGGCATCTCATGATCCTAAATGCCTTTTGAATGCCTCTTAGAAGATCCATGGAGATTAAAAAACATTCTGCCTCCCTATTACAAAATAATGAGTGATATGGAAAATTGTTAGGATAATTTCTCAGGAAGAATTGCATTTTTTAGCCACTGGGAATTTAAAACAAATTTTATGATGTATACTGTTTCCCAGATTCTTTCAACCATACTTTCCAGTGAAACTATAAATTTTTTTAAGGTAAAGCCAATATACTATATACTTCTTGTGTCCCTCAACTTACTGAATGCTCATTAAATCAATTAAAATGCAAAAAAGAAAAAAAAGATTTGCACCTAAGTGTGACTTTATATTAAAAAGTGTGAAAAGTGTCACTCCCAGAAAACCTTAAATCATTTATATGTCCCAGAACACATGACACTTCCTTCACAGTGCTTTGTGCCAAAGCTATTCTCCTTGGAATATCCTTTAATCTGACCTGTCAACCCCAGCTCCTGAAAAAATCTCCTCTAGGGCCTAGCTCAAGTGACTTTTCAAAAAGGTGCTTCCTGACATATTCCAGAGGAGTGAATTCCTTTTTCCCATGTATTCTGTACATCTCCTATGGAACTGTCTCTATAAACAAAACGACACTTATATGTAGGGGTGTGTGTCTGTGTGTCTGTATCCAAAAGAATGAGAAAGAAAACCTACCAGACTGGAGGTGCTGTGAGGGCAGAGCACAGATCTTTTTCTTTTCTGCATGTTCAGCACACAAAACAGAGTCTTTCATATGTGTGCCATATGTAACCATTTATTTGGATGAACTAAACCAAATAAACAGAAAAATCAAGAGGGAAAGAAGCAGCTACCACTATAACCATTTGCCTCTCCTGAAATACTGTACTTCCTGAATTTAGAATAAATGTATAGAATTTGTTTCAAAAGTCATTTGCACATGAACTAAAACATTTAAACCCAAGGAAAGCCAGGTGAAGGACCACCTCCCATGAAGTCACTGGCCTTGATAACAAGGTTCGTCAGGATCAACCATTAGGCTGAGAGTCCTTGGAGTCTTGGAGGCTGGGTTATCATCAACTACTAATTTATGAAGAGCTTGCGATGCTTCCAAACATTATAGAAAGGAAATATAAGACTGGCCAAAGATGGCCCACACAAGGGCACAGAAGCACTCCTTAGAGAAGAAAGACGTGTATCATGTCAATTTAATTCAAAAGATGATAGTGCCCACATCCCATTCTGGAACCTACAGGAAGACAAAGCAGACAAAAATGAGAAATGTTCAGTACTGGCCAGAAAGTCCCAGAGAACATCTTGAGACAAACCAATATATATATGCAAATAAGGCACTGCCCTGACAGTAACAAAACAGATTAATAAAGGGTTTTCTCCTTAGAAAGAGGGAGAGAATATCAATTAGCAGGTAACTTGGAAGGGGACTAAAATCAAGTAAGACCAATACAAACTAAAACAGTAATCAGGACCTCTGAACACATGAAAGATAAACACCAATAATGAGCAAGCATTCCTCTGGTCATTTTTAAAAACTTAAGGCCAAAAAGTATACAGGATTGAGAAAAGACAAGCTCAGCTTTCAACTTCCTACACTCTATACCTCAAAGACTAAATTATTGTCCTAGCCTCCTCCACCCTTAATCCAGCTGAGGGGAGAGAGAAATAGCCTGAAAACTTATTACGCCAAAGTAAACACATACTACTGCAGCAGCATATGGAAAAATTGAAAGGGAGGTAACAGCAGAAGGTCGGATAACACCTGACCCGACGTTCTCATCTAAGTTCAGAACGCTGGCCAGAATTAACCCAAAAGAAAGAAAAATGAGATGATAAAAAGAATAGGATATACTAGGTATACAAGAAGGAGCACTAGTTACACCACAAATGCACCAGGATGCAAACCACCTGTCAGGTAGAACCATTACCAGTTGTTATTGCTATTTATTCTGTGTATATCCCAGCCCCTACACATCCAAGCACTGAGCAAGAGCTAATAGGGTTGGGAGAGGTGGCGCACAGCCTGTAATCCCCGCAACTCCAGAGGCTGAAGCTGGAGGATTTCAAGGCAAGGCCAGTCTCAGCAACTTAGTGAGACCCTGTCTCTAAAAAATAAAAATAAAAAGGGCTGGGCATGCGGCTCCAGGTTACCCGCCCCTGGATTCAATCCCTGGTACCAAAAAACAAACAAACAAAGCTACCGCAGCTGGCTCAGTCCTTCCCACGCTGCATGCTAACCACTGCAGGGCAACCATGCAAGTCCTCGCCCTCAGGGAGCAGACTCCAGTGGTGGCAAATGCAGCTAAAGCACTGCACTGTGGCAGACGCTGGGACCCAAGGTTCTGACTCCTGCAATTACTAACAGAGGAACCTAAAAGTCTCAGACCCCAGCCTATGTGACTTAACCTTCTTAAACTGTCATCAGGGCACAGGAGGGAGGAGGAAATCGGGGCAGAAACTCTTCCGCTCAACTCCGTGGAGTCGCGCAGCCTGCCTTCCGCGGGGGTGAGGAGCGGACGCGCTGGACCAAGTGGAGAGGGCAGGACCGGGTGGAGGGGCGGGGAGCGGACGCGCGGGACCGGGTGGAGGAGCGGGGAGCGGACGCGCAAGACCGGGTGCAGTGGGCGGGGAACGGACGCGCAGGACCGGGTGGAGAG
>PVKS010043526.1:0-14826 GCA_004027875.1 Aplodontia rufa | reverse complement strand
GAACTGACAAACCAGATACTTCTGGTTTCCATTTCAAAAAAAGATACTGACACTATTCATTTATTGTTGTCTCTCCACCATTTAAAAAAGTTGTACTATATTCTTTCATTGTTGCTTAAAGTGAGTGTTCATGCATGGGGATGTTAAATGCATACGTTTAGTTTCATTTAATTCTTTTTTACTTTTTTTTTTTTACATATCTTTAACAGTTGACTGCTTTTTCCTGTTTATCTTTTTTACTCCTAGAGTCGAAGGACCTTATAATATGTAATTCAACCTCCTAATGGGCTTTAAAAACAAAAATCTTATGCCTGAAAAATCCTTTACCAGTCTCTTGAATACATCTTGAAAGATCACCAAATTCAAAGTAATGTTTCATGTGATAAATAGGCCATGGGGTGAAGAGCGCACGAAAGGGAAAGTGAGCGGTAAGAAAACATTTCAGCAGCATAGTTCACATTTTGAACCAACTCTTCTAGTCCGTGTGTACTGATCTGCTGTTGACCTCATTATTTTTGCCTCTTGGGCTCTGTACTTGTATCTCTTAGTTGGCATACCACCAATTCCACGAGGTGCTCAGGTGATGATAAAATGGTTAAAATGTTTGAAGCTTGATAAGAAGTTACTGTAATTTTGTTTTAATCAATCAAAATTGGCCTGAGCTTTAAATATTTTCCTCTATGAAGGAACATATGACCAGAGAAACACTTGTACAGTGATACACAATGCTAAGTAAGGAGAGCTACTAAAGAAACCCTCTAGTGGTATTGATTGGCTGAACTGCAGGTGTTCTTATGTTACAGCATGAACTAAGTGGCTTAAACAATAGCAATTTATATTCTCAAAGTTCTGGAGACCAGAAGTTCAAGGTCAAGTTGAGGTAAACTTGGTTCCTTTCAAGCCCTCTCTCCTCGGCTTATAGATGACCAACTTTTCACTGTGTCCTCACATGGTCTTTCCTCTCTGGGCATGCAGTCCTGGTACCTCTCTGTGATTTCAAACTTCCTCTTCTTATAAGAATTCTAGTCAGGGAGGTTTAGGGCTCACCTTAACGGCTACTTTCGAACTGCCTCTTCAAGACCTGTCTCCAGATAGTCACATTCTGAGGTACTGGGGGATTAGGCCTTCAACAGGTTTGAGGAGATGAAATTCAGCCCATAATACTAAAGCAGATTCAAGTTAGAACCAGCTCCAGCTAAAAAGCAAATAGCAGATGGAAGAGATCAGGAATAAATTCACATCAACATAGGGAAAAGTAAATTTAAAGCAACAAAACAAAAAAACATGGTTATGGAGAAAGGTGAGAAGAGCTATATTTTTAGCATGTGAGCATACATCATATAAGAGTTGAGAGGGCGCAGAGTAATAAAAGCAAGCTAGGTCTTAACTGTTATGATTAGTTATAAGGAAAAGGGAATGAAGGTAATATAGATTTCGGCAGTTGAGAAAATTCCTGAGATGTGCGTGTACCATGATGGATCCTGAGTCTGGTTAAGAGAAGGGATGAGGTCAAATCTACTATAGGCAAAATTTATGCATTCAGCATTCCATTGGCATTAGTGTGAATGGATAAAAATGGGCAAATTAATGCAATGTATACCAAATTTTACTTAATTGACTAAGAATCTGCTTTCTCATTATTATTCATTATTATTTTAAGAATTATAAAGCTTGTTTGTGAAAGATGGTTTTATCTTGATTATGTTAGGAATTATATGTCTTAATTTTCAGAGATAAAATCAGCTTGCTTAAATCTTCACTAAAACGTGCCTCTACCCCATGTAAGAACACGGGCAGCAGTGCATTCTGCTTCAGCCCAGGGTGGCTGCATGCCCCTGAGTGAGGACCTGAGGTTATGGAATCAGACAAACAGCATAGTGAGCTTACAGCTTTCCCAGCAAATTTTCTTTGCAATAATTTTTATAAACCCTCTAAGGAAATTAGGCGCATTAAAGGAATAATCTCTCACTGGTCCTAATGCATTTTGATCAGCTCTCCCTGTTTTTCCAAGCTTGAATATACAGATCAGAGAAAAGCAGCTGACATTTCTTATTGTGGAAATAAACCAAGACCAATAAACGAGAAAAGCAAAGGCTGTTCATTCTGAGCTTGCTGTAGCAAAGGAGTCAGACACCGTCACCTGTGTTTTAGAAAAGATTCAAAGGCAGGCAGACAGGGATATCTTTGTAGTAGGAAAAAGGCTTTATGTGTGCCCCCAGAGGACGCTATTGAACTGGGGAGACTGGAGATGGCTAACTTCAAGTGGGGCCTCCTTTGTGGTAGTTTAAGGGTGCATTTTGGCTGACTCTCCTTCTCAAGCTGGAACTGTGGACAAAAATCAGGGCAGCTGTTATTTATTAATCAAATCCTAGCCATTTGAGGCTGATTATTAGAGAAATTATTATTCAGCTTTCTAGATTATTACTGGAGATTGTGGGTTGGCTTCCTACAAGTCTGATTTGTAGCAGGCTGCCTCCCTAGGTTGTTGATTATAGATGAGAGGCTTGTTTCCTGGGCAGGTGCTTGCTGGTGGTGGGCCACAGCTCTATTATTACACATGGACTGGCCATTGCCCCTTTGTGGTTTTAGTCCCTCGTTTCTCCTTGCTGAAAGAAATGTACAAAAGGAGGCATCTTGTTCTGGAGCAAGAGAAGAGTCTAGGCCAGGTTGCCAGAAGAAACACCTGACCTAAGGGCAGCAAGGACTCAGATGGCAAACGAGACCCACATTCCTCATAGACTAGCCCAGAGGTACAGAGTGGTCAGCTGATGTTATCAGTCAGAGGAAGGCTAAGAGAGGACATGGGGCTGGCCTCCTTTCTAGCCTACCTCCTAGGAAGAGTGCGCTTAGCTAAGTCCCAAGGGAGCGACATCTCTGAGCAGAAACCTAAAGGCATTGATCTCTAAGGAGTGAATATATATATAAAATATATAAAAACAAACCGCTTGATAAACACAAGCAAACATGGACGTGGACATGTGTATGCCACTGATATGTGCATAAGCATAGTAACACACAGATCACAACCCACTGCATTAAACATTTTAGAACCCCAAGCAGAGTACCAGTCTATAGATTCTGCTTGCAATTATTATGAAATATCAAATACCAAAGAGGGTCACAGATAAGGCCAATTTGTAGTCATTCTGTTGTTCATATTGACAAATACTGAAAACTCACCAATTTTGCTTTGATAAAGAAAATGAATGGCCTTTTCATTTGAAATAACTCAAAGAAAGAAAATATTTTGTTCTCTTGCCATATTGCCATAGTTAGCATCATGTGGGACCCTGCAGTCTCGGAAGAATTTTGGCTCTTTAAGGGTGCGTGCCTAAACAGCACACAGGAATGTCCAAAGTGGTGGTATTGTGTAGTTCTTTTTCTGAGCTTCATCAAAGGTTTGGAACAGACGAAGAATTGGGATAATTGTTTTAAACTGAGGGGTAAAGAAACTGAGGCTCCTATGGGCGAAGTGATTTGCCCAAAAGTGTCAGTGCTAAGAGCAGAAATAATTTGCTTTTTTTTTATTCAGAAATTTATTTGTTGAACAATCAAACAAGCTGCTAATAAAATAATATAATATATATACAAATTCTGAAAATTAGATTTACCCCCAAAAGGCCCCCCCCCAATTACCCACCCACTAATTTCCTTCTAATTGTGAGACTCTGTTTAAGAAGTTCACCTTTAAATCTCATAATCATCAAATTCTGGACTCCTATCATCGTTTTATGAAAGTGTCATTGGAATCCTAAAAGTTCAAAGATTGACTTTGAAAAATAGGATTAAACTATTATATTAATCTTAAGGAATTGCTTTTAGCACTTCTTTATACCATGATATTTACTTTTATGTACAATTGCTAATCTTCTTAATTTACAGCTTAATTCCACTGTCAATGTGACATTTTTGCTTCTTAATCAAACCATTTCATTTCAAAAGCAATTCACTGAAAACACTCAAATATTTAATCACATAGAAAGATGTTGAACCATTAATGTATCTCTGTATAAGTCCTATTTTTGTCCATGTGAAGTTATTCAGACACAATAGAGTTCTTAATTAATGAGAACTACAGTGTGGAGGAAAATGACAGCGAGTGCTATTCTAATCAATCATTCCCATGCCCTCTGTCACATCATTGGCAAAGGATTGCTGGGCACTTTTCCAGTTGTAATAGAAGTGCAATATGAAGAAAGGCAAATTTATATGTGATGTTATTTGTTTATATCAAACCAGCTATTCTGAAAAGCTCAGAAAACAGAATTCAAGACTTTTCTTTCTTTCTTTTTTTTCTACCAGGGTTGAATGCAAGAGTTAGCTAGTAGTAAAAGCATACATAGTGGTTTCTACACATGCAAGTTCCATCTAAATTGAGCATGGAATAATGTGGATCAAAGAGTTAATCTCAAAAAGGGAAGGGCAACACTGTTAATGTAAGATGGCTTTTCTCTAACTACAAGAGATCATTTCTATTTCCAGCCTAGCAAAGACTGTAATCAAAATTTTTTTTGTTTCAGATTCTATGTTAAATACCCTCAAGGCAATCGGTAGTCTGCTATTTGTGATGTGGGCAACAACCTACTCAGTTTTAATGAAAATAAGCCCCAAAGGGAAGACTCCACTGAAATATTTTTCTCTAATTTCTTTCACTGAGTTGCATATCCCTTAGTGCCAGAAGTGCTGAATTATAAGCTAAACAGGGAAGGGAAACAGTGACAACTCAGCAAAGGGAAAACAACACAGAGGACACATCTACTGAAAACCGTTCCATGTCTCCAAGAAAACTGCACTCTATCCCTGCGGAACATCCCTGACGGTAAGGAGAATGAAAATGAGCTATCCTGGTAGGTAAAGATTGCTTAATGGCCAGAATCTGCATAATAATTGTTAGGCCTGCTGGGGGCGTGGCTTCAGCTAACCCACCCTTCACAGCATCAAGGACCCTGACTGGGGGGCGTGGCTTCAGCCAAGACACTGAGGCCATGCCTGTTGGCTAAGGGGCAGGGCAAAGGGCAACTTGCCTGTAAAAGGAACAGCCTGTTGGGATGCTGGTGGACAAGCTCCAGTGGATTGATGGACCCACCACCAATCTCTGAAGGACCAAGCCCATCATGAACTTCCAGTTAGCCAGCAAAACCAGCTGCCTGGCGAAGGTCCAATGCCATTTTCCCTGCCTGTAGTTCTGGCTGGCCGCCACTTCCATGCCTGCCCTCATCATGGCAGCGTAGGTAAAATTGGCCCGAGAGCAACAAATCCCAATAAACATCTCCACCTGAATTTACACCAGTATCATTATCCTTTTTTTCTGATTTTACAATAATTACAAAAGTATTTTGGCCAAACCTGGCAGCTAACATGATCTAGGTTTCTGCTAAGAACAGTAAGGGCTGAAATCAAGAAGTTTAACCAAGTGAAATTGTGAAGAGCCTGATTAGCAAAAGGGAACACAAGACAGAAGAGCAAAATTATGGATTTTGAGGATAAGGAGACTTTGACTCCATCCATACTCTGCCACCATTAAGTATCGGATCTTACGTAAATTTCTTAACTTCACCAATCCTTACTTTATTCATGTATAAATGGGCACAATAATACCTACTTTTTAGAACTGCTATAAAGATTAAAAATACTACATATAAAAGTGTTCAGCACATGGATTGCAAATAATCAGCACTTAATGGATGTTCACCTTTACATCACTATTTTAATCATGTATATTGCTAAAAATTGATTTTCCAGGTCATATTTTAGAAATTAGAAGATTTTCTAAAAAACAAGATGACAAATCAAAATTACAACCATCACAATATAACAATAATTGATGTTTATTAAGCATTAGCTACTTATTAAACCATCTGAGCAACCCATATAATGGGTAGGACTGCTATAAGTATTTTGCAGACAATGAACTGAAACAAAGAATGTACTCAGTACTACATAAGTTGAATGGAATAAACCAAAAATCAAAACAGGCAGTGTGGTTACGGAGCACAGGCTCTAAATTGCTTCACTACACTGCTTTAGTGATGATAAAGCTAGGGTCTTCAAGGACCTGAAGAAACCTGTTTAATTTTGACATATTTGAACTACCATATACTATCATAATTGCCTATTTTTATTTATTTTTCCATATTTTTATTGGTTCATTATGATTATACATGATGGTAGGATTCATGTTCCATATTCACACATGCATACGATATTACAGTATAATTTGGTCAATATCATTTCCTATTTCCTCTTTCTCTCCCTCCCTCTCACTGGTCCTCTTCCATTACTCTACAGATCTCCCTTAGATTTTCATGAGATTTTCCCCACCTTTCTTTTCCTTTTTCCTCTCTACATAGCTTTCACATATGAAGGAAAACATATGATTCTTGATTTTCTGAATTTGACTTATTCCATTTAACATAATGTTCTCAAGTTCCATCCATTTTCCTGTAAATGACAAAATCTCATTTTTCTTAAAAGTTCATTGTGTATATATATCACATTTTCTTTATCCACTCATCTGCTGATGGATATCTAGGCTGGTTCCATAGTTTGGCTATTGTGAACTGCGCTGCTATAAAAATGGGTAAATGACTTCACTTATGTAGGATAAATATGAAAAGGTGGTACAGCTGAACTATATAGTGGTCCATTTCTGGTTTTTTGAGGAAACACCATTCTGATTTCCATAGTGGTTGTATTAATTTACAATCCAACCAACGGAGTAGAAGTTCTTTTTTCTCCACATCCTCTCCAGCATTTGTTACTGTTTTACTCTTGATGGCTGCCATCCTAAGTGGAGTAAGATGAAATCTCAGTATAGTTTTGATTTGCATTTCCCTAACTGCTAAGGATGCTGAGCATCTTTCATGTGTTTATTGGCCTTTTGTATTTTCTTTTGAGAAGTGTTTGTTTAGTTCATTTGCCCACTTATTAATTGGGTTATTTGATTTTTTTTGGTGTTAAGCTTTTTGAGTTCTTTCTATATTCTGGATATGAATCCTCTGTCAGAAGAGTAGATAGCAAAGATATTCCCCCATTCCATAGGTGTTCGCTTCAAATTTTTTTTTCTTTTTCTAAAAAAAGAGGGGACAGTGAGAAAGAGAAGCAACTTTTTATCCGGTTTTTCATGTGACTTTCGTTCCTTGGACACTTCGTCATGTACATGGTGTTGGGATCCGAACTCGCTCACTTTCACAAGCCAGGCAAGCACAGCAACCGCCTGAGCCACGGCTCCAGCCCTTTGCTTCACATTCTTAACTGTTTCCTTTGCTACGCAAAAGCTTTTTAGTTTGATGCCATCCCGTTTATTTTTTATTTTTTTTAATTTTAATTTTTATTTTTAAACAACCATACAAATTTTTAACAAAATAATATAGAATGTGTATAGTTTCTGGATACTAGAATTACCCCCAGGAGTGCCCCCCCCCAATTTCCCACAAGTATCCCTCCCTTCCCTTACCCACAATATCTCTAAAAAAGTATTAGGCTGTATAACATTATACCTTATCTGGATTTAACACATGATGATAGACCCCCTTTATGAATGGCCAGGGTCTAGTTCCAACCTCCACAGATGAGTAGAGATATTCGACCATTGGTTCTCTGGGTTAAGCTGATTTTACTCAGCATAATTTCTTCCATAGCCATCCATTTACCTTTAAAGGCTGCAATACCATTGTTTCTAATTGCTGCGTAAAATTCCATGGTATATATGTACCACAGTTTTTGGATCCATTCATCCAGTGAGGGACATCTGGGTTGTTTCCATAGTCTAGCAATAGTAAATTGAGCTGCTATGAACATTGATATTGCTGTGTCACTATAATGTGCTGATTCTACATCCCCTGGAAAGATTCCCAGGAGTGGAATAGCAGGGTCGTATGGTGGGCTCATCCCTAGTTTTTTGAGGATTCCCCACACTGCTTTCCAGAGGGGCTGTATCAGTCTGCAGCTCCACCAACAGTGTGTTAGCGTGCCTATCTCTCCACAGCCCCTCCAGCATCTATTGTTGTTTATTTTCTTCATCTTTGCCATTCTGACTGGCATAAGGTGATATCTTAATGTGGTTTTCATTTGCATTTCTCTGATTACTAGAGATTTAGAGCACTTTCTCATGTATTCATTGGCTTGATCAATGTCCTCTGTTGAGAAGTTCCTATTTAGCTCGTTGGCCCATTTATTAATTGGGCTGTTAGTGTTTTTGTAGTTGAGATTTTTGAGGATTTTGTAGATTCTGGATATGAGACCCCTATCAGAGGAATCATAGCCCATGATTCTCTCCATTTCTGTAGGGAACCTCTTGACTCTTACGATTGTTTCCTTGGCAGTACAAAAGCTTTTTAGCTTTATGGCATCCCATTCACTGATTTTTGACTTTACTTCCTTCACTTTTGGAGACATGTTGAGAAAGTCTTTGCCTACTCCCAAATGCTGAAGCGTTGGACCTAATTTGTCTTCTATCATTTGCTAGGTAGCTGGTTTAATTCCTAGCTCCTTGATCCATTTTGATTTGATTCTCATGCAAGGAGAAAGATATGGGTCTAATTTCAACTTTCTGCAAGTGGCTGACCAGTTTGTCCAATACCATTTGTTGAAGAGGCTGTCACTTCTCCATGTAATATTTTGTCCTCCTTTGTCAAAAAATCAGATGTTTAAAGATTTGAGGTTTTGTTTCCAGGGTCTTCCATTCTATTCCATTGGTCTTCTTTCCTATCCTGATACCAGTACCATGCTGTCTTTGTTACTACGGCTCTATAGTATAGTTTTAAATCTGGTATGGCAAAACCACCTGTTTCATCTTTCTTATTTAGTAGTGTTTTGGCAATTCTTGGTTTCTTATTGTTCCAAATGAATTTGAGAATTGCTTTTTCTATATCTGTAAAGAACGACATAGGTATCTTTATAGGAATAGCATTAAATCTATATAAAGGTTTCAGTAGAATGGCCATTTTTATTATATTAATTCTGCCTAACCAAGAGCATGGGACATCTTTCCATCTTCTTAGATTGTCTTGGATTTCATTCTTCAATGACCGATAGTTTTCGTTGAAGAGATCTTTGATTTCCCTTGTAAGGTTAATTCCCAAGTATTTTATTTTTTTCAAAGATATTTTGAAAGGGATTGATTTCCTGACTTCTTCTTCAGTCCTATTATTATTCATGTATAGGAAAGCTATTGATTTATGCATGTTGATCTTGTATCCTGCCACTTTGCTAAATCTATTTATGAGTTCAAGCAGTTTACAGATGGAGTTTTTTGGATCTTCCAGATACAGGATCATATCATCAGCAAAAAGAGAGAGTTTGACTTCCTCTCTTCCTATTTTTTATTCCTTTGATTTCTTTCTCTTGACTAATTGCTCCAGCTAGGGTTTCAAGCACAATATTGAATAAAAGTGGTGAGAGCGGACAGGCTTGTCTTGTTCCCGATTTTAGTGGAAATGCTGAGGGTTTAGCATATATAGTCTTTACAAAGTTCAGAAATGGTCCTTTGAACCTCTCCTTATTAAGTTATTTCAAGAAATTGAAAAGGAGGGAATGGTCCCATCCACTTTTTATGAAGCAACCATAACTCTAATACCAAAACCTGACAAGGATTCATCAAGAAAAGAAAACTACAGACCAATATCCCTTATGAACTTGGATGCAAAAATCCTTAATAAAGTCCTAGCAAACCGTATTCAAAAACTTATCAAGAAAATAACCCATCATGATCAAGTGGGACTCATCCCAGGAATGCAGGGGTGGTTCAACATATGCAAACAATCAACATAATTCACCACTTTAACAGAATCAAGGACAAAAACCATATGCATCTCAATGGATGCAGAAAAGGCCTTTGATAAAATCCAGCACCCTTTTATGTTCAAAACTCTAGAGAAGATGGGGTTCAAAGGACCATCCAATTTATTAACTTGGAGTTATTTTTGAGCTTTGGGTCCTATCGAGAAAGTCACTGCTTGTGCGTGAATGCTGGAGTGTTTCTTCCAGGAGTGGCATTGGTTGTGGTCTAATTCCAAGGACTTCAATCCATTTTGATTTGATTTTTTACTGAGAGACAAGGGTCTACCTCACTCTTCTACATATGGATAACTAGTTTTCCCAGTACCATTTGTTAAAAATAAAAAGCTGTCTTTTCTCCACTATATGCTTTTGGCAACTTTGTGAATGATTAAATGATTGTATCTGTGTGAGTTTGTCTCCGTGTCTTCTGTTCTGTACCACTGGCTTATGTATCTGTTTTTATGCCAGTACTATGCAGTTTTTGTTACTATGGTTCTGTAGTATGATTTGAAGTCACATATTATGATTCCTCCAGCATTGCTTTTTTTTGACTTAGAATTGCTTTGACTATTTTGGGTCTTTTATTCTTCCAAAGGATCATTAGCCCTGTGTTTGTCTAGTTCTGTAAAGAAAGTCAGTGATATTTTAATGGATAATTGCCTGTTTTTGATAGATCTATTGAGATATAACTTATATACCATAAAATTCACTCAACTACCTTTTACAACTCAATGGTTTTTAGTATATTTAGAGTTGTACAACTGTCAACATTACTTAATTTTAGAACATTTTCATCATCCCCCAAAGCAAGCCCTTAACCATTAGCAGTCACTCCCCTTTATCCCAACCCTTCACAACCTGCCAATCTGCTGTCTCTTTAAGAATTTGACTAATCAACACATTTCATCTGAATATAATCATATATGCTCAATTGTGAGTGGCTTCCTGATGGGAATTGTTGCTGTTTCTTAGGGTAAAGCTGAAACACCCCTGGGCCTCCATGCAAGGACGTGAGGCTGGGGAACTTACTAACAAGGGTCACCTGGTGATGTGTGGTGGCTTACCTAGGGAAACAATGACCCTCCTCCAGATTCAGAGAATTAAGGGGATTTTGGCTTTATGACTCAACACTCTCGAAGTCACCTCCTGATGACTAATTATGAATCACCTGCTTTCTCTTATGAGCAGAAAGCACATGGCTCAGAAGTTCAGAGCCTCTGTCCTACACAGTGGAGTGCACCTTGGCTTCCCCCACACCTTCAATTCCCTCAGATTCTCTGTCTCCCTTTTTCCCTTTTTTCTTCATACTGCATTGTCCTCTTACAGGACTGCAGGCCACCCTGCCATGCTGGATTCAGCAGCTTCTTTCACTTAGCATCATTTTTTTTTTTAAAAGTCCATTCATGTTGTACCAGGTATCAATACTTCATTCCTTTTTTTTATTGTATTTGCATAAATATACCATATTGTTGATTCATCATTTGGAGAGACATTTTGGGTTATTTGTACTAAATTAATTTTAATATGATGCAGAGGGCTGTCTCTCCACTTCCATCATACAAAGACGCACAGAGAAGGCACCATGTACATACTAGGAAGCAAACCCTCAACACAGAGAAGGTACCACATATGGCTTAGAAAGGAAGCCCTCACCAGGCACTAAATCTAACTGCCTCTTTGATCTTGGATTTGCCTGTGGAATCCTAAGGAATCATTTATGCTGCTCATAAATCATCCAGTTAAAGGCATTTTGATATAGCATCCCAAATGGACTAAAACGCTGATTAAATATGAAGTTGGGAAAAGAATACCCACGAGGATTTTACATGTAAGTCATGTAAGTTAATTTTCACATTGAGTGCCAATTTTTCTGTATAGCTGAAAATAGATCACAAAGAAGTATTTGGGTAGCCTATCTGGTAGCATAACTTTGGTAGAATACGTCACAACAGATGAACCGCAGTGCAGAAGATTTCTTAGACAGTGAATGATAAAAAGAGAAAAATAGAAAGCGGAGAATGATGTTTGGGTCCAAGCTCACGCAAAGATGATTCTGAACTGTCAGCAGCCTTCCCAGTTTCCATTATGCCTCTTCCTTCTTCCTAACAGAACTCTCCCTTTGTTTGGGTGTCCACCTTCCCCTGACAGGCCATTAAATTTGAAGAACTTGATCCTTTTCTGGCACCCAAGGGATGATCTGTTAGCTTAAGGATCATCACACAGCCCCTTGCTGGTAACTGATTGACAGCTACTGACTTAAATTGATTTAGATTGGTTCAGACTGAAGTAAAAATATTACTGCTCCTAGATTGATGGAGAGATTTTATCTCTCTCTGGAGATCTATTGCCAGCTACTACTTGGTATCTCAGACTCCTTTGTAATGGTGAGTGCCCATATGACATAGTTATTATCAATAGGAAAGCTTCTCCCAGGAGGTTACTAGACCATTCAGGGCTGTTATGGTGGCTCAACAATGTTATGGAGCTTTAAAATTCTTTCCAACTCTTGAATACAGGGGCTGCAGGAAAACCCCACCCTGATTATAATACCCCAAAGTCCACCCTACTGCTAGGCTTCTATTTATGTGATTTAATAAAGTTACTCTTTTGTTTGAGCCAGGATTGATTTTTATTCCTGTAAACTTGTATTTGGAAGCACCCTAAAAACTATAGCAGGAAAATAAACTCACAGAGAGACCTGGAAAACATGGGAAAGGAGAATCAAAAGAGTTCAAAATGATGTAATCTTAGGGAAAGTGAAATTTTGCAAAGGAAAAAAAATCACTGACTGCTAAGTGCAGAAGATTTATCAAGAAAGATGCTGTTCCTAGCTGTTTCTGCTTTTGCATATGGAACCTCTTGAAATTAATCTTTATACACCATCATCGTATATGGTTTTCTGATCTTTAACATATCTATCAAAGTCTAAGTGATGGAAACTGAAATGTACTGTGATGACTATAAAGTATGTTTCTATAATGAACTACAGAATAAACATCATTTAAGACCTACTTAATATAAGTACATTGAAACCACTGAAACTTCTCTTTTCCCAAAGTAGACCTAAGCAATCAGTGAAGTCTTATAAATCTTAAAGATGGATTTTATTCAAGATGTACTTTCATGAAAAAATTGTGAAAAAATGTAAACATATACTCAAAGGTAGAAAGAAGAATATAGCAATGTCCATGTACATATCACCCAGATTCTAGAATTACCAATGTTTTGTCACTCCTGTTCTTCCCTTCTTGCTTCCTTACATGTAAAGTAAATTGTCTGAAATCAATAACACTATCTTTTACAAGTATTGTATAAATGACAGATTTCTGAGTCAGAACACGGAAGCCCATCTAACCCCTAAGGTACATGACATTTTTACATTCTGCATAGAAAGCAATATTGTTGAAACAATGAATAAATGAACTATGAGTCTTATTTTACTAATGCCTCTAAGAATAATGGGATTACCAAAGCAAAAGTAAACTTTTGATCACATCCCTCCCCAAATCATTCAGTCAAAATTTCAAATTTAATCTATCAATGTAAACACTTCCAATGTGCTTATAGTTATTAAGTTGTTAGAATTACTTAGTTTCTGTATCCTACATAGCTGCTATAACATTTTCTAAAAGTATTTATAACTTTTTATTTCCATAGCCTCAGGACCAGTGGTTCTCAAGTGTGGTCTAGGTATACCTGGTTGTTTCCTAGACCATTTGCTGGGGTTTGGAAAGATCAAAACTATTTTCCAAATAATATGTTCTTTTCTCTTTTTGTGCTCATTTGAGCACAGACACACAGTGGAACTTTTCAGAGGATATATGATGTATAACATCAATGCTCCAGTATGTATGTAAAGTACAGGTGAGAATAATTGTATTTCTATGAACTCAATATTTAAAAAAAGATTCGTAAAAATATAAAACAATTCCAATATTCTTACTATATTTTGCTTTGAAAATATAATTATTTTTATGAAAAAGTTATTTATGTTAACATGTAATGAGATTATTATTGTTATTTTTAAAGAATAGATACATAAAAATGAAATTTTATTTTGTTTTAATTCTAAAAATTAAATGGGCATATACAACTACATCAAATTTTTTTGATTAATAAAAAAAGCATTTTTTTGTTGGTTGCTCAATAATTTTTAAGAGCATATGGGACTTGCAAGGTCAAAAGGTTTGAGAAAAATTGTTTCAGATAAACTTCCTTCTTCATCCTCTAAATGACATTTTTAGCTAACATGATGAAGAGATTCTTTTCCTATTACTTTTTATAAATATCACTGGAAATGAAATGTATCCTCTAGCTGACATTCCGTTTCATAATAAACTGTGATTTTGAGTAGCAAGACACAGATGAGGACGATAGCTCAGTGGACACTCACCCTCACTAGTTCTGTATAGCCTGTTTCCTGTGGAGTCCACCAAGGCTGGGCTTTCAGGCCATTCACGTTGTAGAGCGAGCGCTGCCAGACAGATGCAAAATGTCCTCTCTTGTGCCCGAGCTCATACCACTTATATGCCTGAAAGAACAGAACGATTGAGCTCCACACTGCTGTTTAAATAGAATGTTTTAATTAATTTTCAAATTAAGACATTAAAAATATGGGGCTGGAGCAGAGGCGTGGCAGTTATGGCGCTTGCCTGGCATGCCCAGGGACATGGGTTCAAACCCCAGCACCACGTATATGACCGAGTGTCAGAGCAACAAAAGGCCACATGAAAAAAAACTAAATAAAAAAATTGATTCCCTCTCTCTCTCTCTCTCATGTCCTTCTATCATAAAAAAATAAAGCATTACGAACTGGGTACAGTGGTATGTGCCTGTAGTCCTAGCTACTTGGGAGGCCAAGGTGGCACAACTGCTTGAGTTCAGGAGATGGAGACCCACTTAGGACTGTAGAGAGACTGACTCAGAAGGAAAGGAAGGAAAGAAGTGTGTGTGTGTGTGTGTGTGTGTGTGTGTGTGTGTGTTTGGAGGGGGGGCGACAGAAAGAGGAAGAAAAAAAGAAAGAATTGATTACATATACTCCTATGA